>WYDE02155204.1:0-11124 GCA_009867175.2 Adela reaumurella | reverse complement strand
CCCCCCCCCCCCCCCCCCCCCCCCCCCCCCCCCCCCCCCCCCCCCCCCCCCCCCCCCCCCCCCCCCCCCCACTTGGGGTATAACAGAGTGAGTGAGCATACAACTAGTGAAGAAAATACACTCGAATCACGTTAGGGTAAGATGTAGTATGTATGTGTATGTAAATTAGACTTACGTCATCTGAGAACATTCTCTCTGCTCAGTGCAATTGTGCTCAGGTACAGATATCCCGTTGTGGTATTTACTTAAGCAATTTGTGATATATTGAAATGTGACTTGGTTGACACAGTTATAAAGTGTAATCTTTTGACACAGTTATAAAGTGTTAGCTCATTGACACAGTTACAAGCTTTAGCTCTTTGACAAAGTGTTAGCTCTTTGACACAGGTATGAAGTGTTAGCTCTTTAACACGTTATGAAGTGTTACCTCTTTGACACAGTTATGAAGTGTTAGCTCCTTGACACAGTTATAAAGAGTTAGCTCTTTGACACAGTTATAAAGTGTTAGCTCCTTGACACACTTTTGACACAGTTACAAAGTGTTAGCTCTTTGACACAGTTATGAAGAGTTAGCTCTTTGACACAGTTATGAAGAGTTAGCTCCTTGACACAGTTATATAGAGTTAGCTCTTTGACACAGTTATAAAGTGTTAGCTCCTTGACACACTTTTGACACAGTTACAAAGTGTTAGCTCGTTCACACATTATGAAGTGTCAGCTATTTGACACAGTTATAAAGTGTTAGCTCTGCTACTTCTTCATTCACCTACTCATGTAGATACATCTTGACTCACCGGTCGTGTCTTCGGCGACAGAGTATGTAGTATATTCTAAGTATCGGGAGAGGGATTTGCAATATCAATTAAGATTTGGCGAGTACTGTTGTCTACTTTTTAGTGAAATGTACCTAATATTTTGTTATGACTTAACTTATGAAGTGACGTCTCTTTTAGCTTAGTTAACTATCTATGCCTGCATACTATTGCGGGTGATCATTTGAAGTGCGGCGGTGGAAAATCAAATTGCTAGTAAGCTTAATGTGTAGGCTGATTTAAAAGATGAATTTTAGTATTCTTTAAAAAGCTCGTAGTTTCGGAGAAAAAAAAAATAAAGAAATCGATTTCTCCACTGCCATGATGATCCGCCATTATTGAGTCACGTTTCAGTGTTGCCACATGTTTCGAGGCCACGTCGCCACATTTGATTTACCCATAATTGGTGTTAAAGTTGCCATTTGAGACATTTTGAATGAAAAAGGGGGTAAATTAGAGTATTTTGCGGACCTACATTTGCCGCCACGACATGTTACTGGTCAAACATGGCTACTCCCTAAAGTGTTTATAATAGCCGGAGGCGTGAAGGCGGGACAGCCCCGCCCGCTGTAACAAGCTTCAGCTTGCCGGTCACATTCGGTGACCTGTCTCAGCCGCCACAGCTCGCATGGGTGCCTGCACCGGGATACGCAAGGGCGGCGGGGCTGTCCTACCCTCAGTGCCGGAGATAAGGCAAAAGGTATTTAACCTTTCCAAATTGATAATTTCTGTGCACATAAGTCCATTGGACTGACCGGACTGTTCGAATTGCACAAAAAGCTCGTCCAGACTGTCTGTCCATCCAGTCAGTCAGTTTTACTAAAATTCATCTTTTAAATCACCCTACACAATAGGCTTACTAGCAATTTGATATTCCACCGCCCCACTTAAAATAAACACCCCTATTTGCTCCTACTCCCACTCTATCCATCAAGGAGTAGTGTTAGAGGTAGCGTTGAGATAATGTATAATGAATGTTGTTAAACATTTCTTACCATTTTCGAAACATTGCATATTGTTTGTTGTGTATATGGGAACGAATTGAATTTTTTTCACTCGTGTTCCGCGTATCTCACTAAAGGGCATACTAGTTTGGTATCCATCTTGTGCAGAATCGAGACATGTTGGAAAGGTCTTATCTAGAAAGTATTTTACTAAGGCGAGACATTCAAGTAAAAATGACAACATAGAAGTGACGTGACAAGTAACCCTTTGCTCGAAAAGTCCAGTAGGTATTTGGGAGTATTAGGTATGAAGTGGATGCATACGTACCAATGTCATAAATTGTTGCTACCTAATAATAATTACACGCATTAGAAATGTTTTATATTTACTACTAGCTGTACCGGCGGCCTTGCTCGCATAAAATTACTCAATAAAATGAGTTAACCAGAACCACGCTGAAGGCCGAGTAGCATGGTACAAACAATATTATCTTTTACAATTCCAAAGCAAGAAGTAATTTTTAGTGATGCTTAAGCCCGCGCTGCGTACATTAAACATAAATAAAATTAATAAATAAACATGTCACAATTCCAAACCAAGAAGCAATTTTGGGCGAGGCCGGAGGCCGAGCTGCGTACAGTTTACCGTTTCGGTTACGTTCTTACTACGCCTTTCACAATTCAAATCAGGAAGTAATAAAGCAATTAATGTTAAGTGAGGCCGAAAATGAAGCTGCGTACATTTAAACATTTGACAATTACAAACCAAAGAGTAAGTTATTTGTTGAGGCCGAAGACCGTGTTTCATCCAGTTAAACATATAAAAATCCCAACCAAGACATAACTTGGAGCAAGGCCGAAGGCGGAGCTGCGTTATATTTACCATTTCAGCGGCTTGAATTAAACCTTTCACAATTTCAAAATATGAAGTAACATACAGCAATGCCCAGCTCTGTACAGTATACAATTCACAATCCCGATTAAGAAATTTGAAGCGAGGCCAAAGACAAGCTACGAGCGTTTTACCAATTCACACTCGCAGCCAAGTAGCAACTTGTAGCGAGGCCAAAGGCCGAGTGGGTGCAATTAAACTTTCACACTTCCAATTGTAGAAGTAAATTTGAGCAAGCCGAAGGTCGAGTTGTTTTCAGTTTTCTTTTGAGTTAGGAACTTCTTGGTAGAGATTGTGAAATAGTTACCTTAACGCTGCTCAGCCTCGCCCAAAATGTCTTCTTGGTTTGGAATTGTGATAGGCTGCAACACAGCTCGGTCTTTGGCCTGCTTCAAGTTACTTCTTGTTTGGGAGTGTTAAATTGTTAACTGCATGCAGCTTTAGTCGGGCTCGCTAAAAAATATTTCTTAGTTTGAAACAATGAAACGTTTAACTGCACGCACATTGACTTTTGATCCTGTCTCCAAGTTTCCTCTTGGCTGGGACTGTTAAATGTTATACTGCACGCAACTCGGCCATCTCGTTGTTCCCAATTCTTTTTTTTTGTGCGAAATCTGTAAATGGATACAGCTCAGTCTTTAGCCTCGCCCAAAGTTATTTCATGTTTGAGATTATAAAATGTTTAATTGTACTTGGCTCAGCCTTCAACCTCGCTCAAAGATTACTTTTTTCGGAATATCACATAAATAAAAAAAATCCAGAGTTGTAAAATTATTAGTTAAATATAAATTTTAAGTGTCTATGATTTATATGCCTAACACATAATATTATTTAATAACAAATATTATGCATTTTATGATTAGTTGATGTTCATAACAGAACCGTATTATGGATCTAGGTGTTACGGTACTTCACGCCGGGCTAAAGGCTGCTTTTGTATAAATTACTGCTCGCACCCGTGGGATGGCTCAGCCAAATGCGCCGTTGGACTCGATACAGCGTCGCGCCGTGCGACTAGTGGATGTCCCTGAAGTGTCCCGGGATCTAGCACCACTACAACTTCGTAGGGATGTCAGCTCCCTAAGTGTATTGTATCGCTTATTTCACGGGGAGTGCCCGGAGGAGCTGTTTAACGCGATCTCGCAGTCCCCTTTCCACCTTAGCACTACGCGTACTGGGCAGGGATTGCATCCCTACACGATGGACCTACCGTGGATGCATACCAACCGGTCCTGCAGATCTTTCATCTACAGAATCGGTGAACTCTGGAATGTTCTCCCTGCCCACATATTTCTCTCCATGTGCAGTCTCGAGTCCTTCAAGATGTGCATGAATAGGCGTGATGGGCCTGTCAGGTCGGCATGGCATTCGCAACCCCCGCTAAAAACCGAATGTCCATGGGCGTCGTTAATCACCTTCTGGGTGCCTCGCGCCATGTGTCGCGCTCTCAATAAAAAAAATACCACAACAACGGAAGTTTTTGCACAAAAATAAAAAATAAAACTGAAATCCCATTTTTATTATATTGCGCTATTCCTAAATAGATAATAAATTTGTGACGTATTATAAAAATTTGTCGAACCTTTTCTGAATTGCCTGTTTTCATTAGTCTGGTGTTCGTAGTCTGACATATATGACTTGGCACTGACATCGTTACATCTGACATTTGATAAAATCAGTTGCTATTTATAAAACAACATTATTTTCCTGCTAATACTTACGTCAGCAGAATTTGTAAAATTTTTGCATGGGCGTAGCACATTTTCTTTAAATATTCAGGCCCCTGATGTCCTGTCGTGATGCTACGAACGTTATTTTAATTGCCAACACTCAGGTAATGTAAATAAAAAAAACGTGATTGATATCCGTAGTTTTCACATTTTCTTTTACTACTCAGACTCCTAATATCATATCATCATTCCCTATTTACTTCGCGGCCCTCAGGCTACGGAAAACCGAAAACACGGTTGAAATCTGTTCAGTAGTTTTTGCGTGATGCGAAAACAAACAAACAGACAGACATACATTTTACTAATCGTCTTTTCGGGTTCTATATCCTAGTGGTAGTCCTAAAAATACAAAAAAGTAATCAATATACAGACTCACCATTTCTAATCCTTTATTATATGTAGGGATAGATTTTTTTGTCTTGAGTGTACAAAACACAATCAATAGAAAAAATTTAGAGCTCGATTTATCGAGCTTATAAGCTAAATATTTTTTATATAGGTACTTTAAAAAAAAAAATTATGGCAGCCATATTTAAAGAAAGTTTTGTTGAAATCTGTTGAGAAATGCGCCCTCCAGTATGTTGACACATTCCGTTATATCTATCCCATGTATAAGAATTGTTTTCCCGAGACGTACCGGATGTCATCGTTCCACTTGGCAGGTGCTCTTCCCACACTTTGCTTTCCTGTCCAAGGATGCCAGTGTAGGACACGCGATCTCCATTGGCCGTCATCACTGCTGCTCACAATGGATTGGTGCTGCTGAGTGCCGAGTAGGTTGGACAAAAATCACAGAGGCTTATATCCAGCAGGGAACGGCTAAATGCTGATGACGTTGATATAAGAGTATTGTATGTGTATACTTTTGAACGGGGGTTAGTTTCGATTTCCTGCACTGAGTGCAGATATAGTGGTATTTTCATGAAGTCGTGACATGCAGAACTCCGCAGTTAGGTAGATTCTACGAAATCTATATATATATATATAACTAGCTGACCCGCGCGACTACGTCTGCACATGATTTCGCGACAAAACAGACGGACAGACAGCGCAGGCTTAGTAAAAAGGTCTCGTTTTTATCCTTTGGGTACGCAACCTTTAAAATTGGCTAGGTCGTCCAGCCGTTCTCAAGCAACGAACACAATTACATTTTTATTTATATACATGACACCTTTCCAACTACATAGTCTCTACTCTGTTGTGATACCAGACACCTCCATTAAATCTGACGTACTAGTATCTAGTTTAATTTCTGTGCATCATTTTCCCGCCAATTTACAAGCGGAGCTTTAGAGAGAGAGGCCCCACGCGCTGCCCCGCCGCCGACCGTGTTTGTTCAATATGAGACGAACAATACAAAAACACACCTATCTCTTTCACCTCGCGCTCTCCGGTCATTGTGATTGGGTACAAAAGTCTATGTGGCACAGAAATGAAACTTGTTGACTGTACCTCCTTTGGCAGTGTTCACAGATTTTTAGAGAGAGACTGTGATTCACTATGATCTGTTTATTTTAAGAAGCCAGTACTGTGCGGAGAATAATAATTCACAGTGAACTTGCTATTGGCCCACCTCAATTCTCTACAGAGCGCCAACTCGCTGCACGCTGTCTCCACGCTCATTCGTGTTGCGAAACGCGTGCAGTGCGGACGTATGGCAGCCGTATTTGTCATTTTATAAAAATGCAAGTAAATTTGTGTAATAAATATATTGATGTTGATGTTAACGCTCCTTTACAAAATATAAGTGGCAGGGTTAATTGGCTGTGTCTAAAATCAGCGTGTTTGTCTTAGAACTATGAAAAATAAGGAATAGCGATGCTCAGTACTGTCTTGTTGAAATAAACAGCGTTCATAGCCGCCTGTAGTCTATTTCTGTCTTTGGTTACAAGCCTGGAAGCGCACGGCACGTAGACCAAAATTGTAAGAAAATGCTAAGTTGCCATGTCGGTAGTCAAATGTGGCAACGTCGCATTTCCATCCAACTTAATTTTGCCACGCCGTGTACGTCAGGCTTCTAACCAAATACAGAGATAGACTACAGGCGGCTGTGAAGTAGTTACAATCATTATTGATGTTTGAGAAATCTCAATTTATTAGTCTCACTTCACGTTGGATCTTATCAAATCTCTATTTTATCTGTATCATGTTTTTCTTTTAAGTTTATTGTTTATTAAAATTTTATAATATAATATTATATAAAATATTGAGTAGGTACCGATGCATGTGCCATTGGACCATGTAATATTAGTATGTAGGTAGTGAAATAAAAAAAATGTTAATGAAATTGATCAATAGCGTACACATTTTATCTAATGACTGTTATACATTTTATTATATTTAGGTAAATATATAGAAGAATGATCTGACAAATAATATGTAGAAAGTGTTCGTCTCTACACACATTTTGAATTTTACAATTAAATCGTCGCGGCACGGTCTATATACTATTTACTTGTATGATCTGACTTAAACATTTAAAATATCTCTTTTTTCACGAAAACTTTTACATATCATTGTAGGTACTTAAAACGTTTCATAGAACAATGTATTGTCATATTGGGTGAATTTTTTAAAGGGTTTTTTTTAATATTTATTCAACGACTGTTTCCACACCTTGAAGTAATGGAATTGAAAAATAAAGCAAAAAATTAATCTTGAAAAAAAATTTGATGTGAAGGATGTCGCCGATAAGAAATTGACAGTGTTTTCCACTGGCTCTTTCACAAACGCAAAAGGAGGGTTATGTCAGGTTACTTCACCTCTTTGAAGGAATGCATAGTGAAACCTATACAACCCGTGCGGGTAAAGAATAGATCTTGATTTTTCATTTTGAGGGCTATATCTTTCGTCATTACTCAATGATGCTGTTTTCGTTGTGACAGTTTGAATTAGAAAAAAATTAGCTTTATTCCATGATAGTTTTCTATTTCTGTTTTTGTACTTATATAGATTAGCATGAGAAGCTTTTAAACTCAATTCCCAAATCTCTTCTTTACCCGCGCGGGTTATACCTGCAGTATATATTTTGAAATCTATAATTAAGTAACAATATTATAAAGATTCACATAAATTATTCAACATGTAGTGTGGTGAAAATATTGCAATAGTACCTACGAATGAAACTTGCATAGTACTTTACATTATGTTCTTTTATCATCATCAGTAAACAAAGTGCAGACAGCGAGATCAAAGCCGGGACAAAATGGCGTCTGTTTGTAAAACGGAGAGAGATCTTTGAACTCATGGTAAAACAAGAAAGGTATGACATTCCAGCGGACTCACAACCGTGACACCTACACCAAGGTAGACTAGAATTAATTTGTTATTTTCAATGATCTCGCAGTAAATATCGATGAAGATGTTTATCTATTTGCGGATGACACCAGTGTAATTATTACCTACAAAAAAATTAAAGAGTGAGCTACGTACTAAGATAATCAACATAGAAAACAGATTACTGGTTCATAAGTCAGAATCAACAAAATAACTAGGAAAGCGTAGGAAAGCTGAGGGGAAAGCATGTTTTAGTTAGATATACCGAAATACTTCCCGCAAATTGTCGTGCTCTAGCAGAAGTTGAAACTTACTTATAATTCCATGGGAATACCTACGCCATTTCATTCAACTACAATTATGAAACTGATGTGATGTCTGACGTCAGATTGGTCCAGGAGTTTGCGTGAACGACATACATGCCTTATTGCGCCACGTTTGAACGAAACGTATTTGAGTGGTAGACCCAAATTCAAATTCAACAACATCCTATACATCGTAAAGCTCATTTCGTCACGTACTTTCTTCCAGATAAGAAGCTTATTTTAAGGGTAATCGCATGGCAATATTTACGTGTTGTATTAGGTTAGGAACAACATCTGCGATTGATTCAATGTCAAACTGTATATTATTTTTGGATAAGTAACACACGGGAAGTGTATTTTTTGGGGAAAACATGTTTGTTTTAGGGGGGATATATTATTAGGATGTGGTGGGATTTTTTGGTATCTTTATTCCTCGCTTTATTCTTATATATGTAAACAGGGTTTTTTTCGTCTTCGATCTGTTCTACAGAAAAATCCGATTCTGTGAGTTATATCGGGGTCATCATTGACTACTTAATTATTTCAACGCGCCTAAGGCGCTCGTCTTCGCTAGCGTTAAATGATTCCCGCGTCCCTGACCTCCCGTCTCACCACGGTCCCTCCCACTGACCCACCGGCTCCCGCGTAACAAACCACGCCTCCCCCAGCCCCGCCCCCTGACCTCAGACCCCGCGAACCTTGGACACTTTAAACAAATGTCAGATGAAAAATGTAATCTCCAATGGGCGCCGCGACTAAAAACAAATGACTCGACGGTTCAGTCAGTTCTTCTTTCAGTCAGTGATGTGGGTAAATCTTATATTTTTGTTCACGTGCATCGGTTGTTCGCGACGTATATGATGTCGTCGTACCACTTAGCGGGTGGCCTTCCCAAGCTTCACTTTCTTGACCAATTTGCCAAGGTGCCGGACGGACGCTCCAATCCAATATTCGTCATATCGTCCACACCAAAAACCGAGCCAAAAACGCAGGCCAGCAATACAGACGTAATTCTAGTGCTGAACTACCGTGCATCGCAAACATATGTAATGTACATGCTACTATTTTGTTACGTATTTTATACGTACCACGCTTATACTTTTATGGACACTGTTAACATTGTGGCGAGCCTGTCGCCCTTTAGCACGGCATCTTGTCCTTATCCCTTAGTCGCCTTTTACGACATGCATGGGAAGAGATACAGTGGGGTCATTCTTTTAAGTCCCGGTCCCCACGGCACGGACGGATGGTTTATATAGGTATTTAAAGAACATTACGTGTTAACAAGGAGGTATAGAAAAGACGGAGGTAACTTTTTCACTGTAGCTATGTGAGGCACGCTTGGTAAGCTAATATTGCGTGTGCACGCGAGCTGCTACACGCACACTAATACATCAAGGTCTGCCAACCGACCGCCGCGCCGCCCCGCCGCCACTGCTACGCGCCAGTCAGTACGCAGCGCCTCGCACGCACACACTTACAGTGAGCGGCCATTTGCCGGATTCACATGTGATTCTACATTGGAAGGGACTCTGTCCGTATGTTCTTCAGGTCCGTTATGTTAGGCGTACGAATCGCAAGAGATTTAAATAAATACGGAATTATTTGAGAACTCTTGGTTATTCTAAAATTTTCAAAGGTGGATTCTACGGGAATTCCGTCATATTAGTGCGAACCAAATTGTAGAGAGGCTGCAGGACGAACATTCACAGATTCACATTACGTACTAAAAAGCAACATGCAGTGTTCCATTTTAACCTCACAACCAAGAAGATACTTTAAGCTGAGCCAAAAGGCCAAGCTGCTTGCAGTTAAATCTTTCATAATTTTCCAAACTAATAAGTAAGATTTGGAGAGGCCAGAGGACAAGCTGGGTGCAATTAACAATTCAAAACCAAGAAGTAATTTCGGGCTAGGCCTAGCTGCATGCTGCATTCTACGCGTACTGGGCATGGATTGCATCCCTACACTATGGACCTACCGCGGATGCGTACCAATCGGTCCTGTAGATCTTCATCTACAAAACCGGTAAACTCTGGAACGCTCTCCCTGCCCATATATTTCCCTCCATGTACAGCCTCAAGTCCTTCAAGAGGGGCGTGAATAGGCACCTGTCAGGCAGGCATAGCATTCGCAACCCCCGCTAAAACCGAATGTCCATGGGCGTCGTTAGTCACCTTCTGGGTGGCTCGGCGCCATATGTCGCGCTCTCAATAAAACAAAATGCAGTTAACCATTTCACAATCCCAGCCAAGACGTAACTTACAAGTTTAGTAAACTTCGATCTCACTCCAGGACTTCTAGGCTGGAATTGTTAAATTATATTTTTTTTATTGCTATGTGGAGGTGCCAGTCCAATAGGAAAAAAATATTCACGAATTCTCGTTTCACACCTTTGCAGTGCCACACAAGAACGATTGAGAGAATCGTGCAGTCCAGCGAACCGTTCTGTCGACTACAAGGGGTGTTCCACAAGAGTATGGCAGGTTTGGCGAAGGCGAAGGCAGGACGTCGGAGGATGAGGGAATCAAGTTCGTTTGAGTAGCGGCCGTAGTAGTACCGATGAAACAGACTCAACGAACCATCCATGCGTCTGGGATTTAGAGGTTGAAGGTCCTTTTCAAGTACAGGATCGCCAATCAGACGAATGACACGACGCTGAATATAATCCAAGGCCGAAAGGAGGTATTCAGGAGAACTATCGCAGAGACGACTGCAATATTCCATTATCGGTCTTACTTGCGCTTTATTATATTTCACATATCCCGGCCTTCGGCCTCGCCCAAAATCACTTCTTGATTTGTAAGTGTGAAAAATTAAACTGTAAGCAGTTTGGCCTTCGGCCAGTAACATAGCAGGTTATTCCTGGACCTCCAGGTTACTTTTTATAGCGAAAAGTCACACAGGCTGCAGCTAGGCCTTCAGCCTCTTTCAAAATTACTTTCTTTTTCGTAATTATGAATAGTTTACTCATGCAGCTCGACCTTCGGCCTCGCTCGGGTTAAGCGAGCTAAACCACGAGCAAAGCCGCGGGCACAGCTCTTAAAATAGTAACTTAAATAATAGTCGCGTAAACATAACTGCGTACCTGTGTACCGTGTGGGGCCGGTACTTAAAAGAATGACCCCACTGCATCTCTTCCCATGAATGTCGTAAAAGGCGACT
>WYDE02155093.1:0-11125 GCA_009867175.2 Adela reaumurella | reverse complement strand
ATACTATAGATACCTAGAATATTTCATTTACACTTCAAATAAAAAATAATTTCCTGAATAACTTCTCAGGATTTGTCTCTTTTGTAAGAGCGTTAGATGAAATAGGCATACTTTCTGCTGAGTTGAGGCCGCCATGCAGCATCCCCTTAAATTGAACACGTGCATGATTGTTTTTATCAATAAATATTGTTGGTTCAACCAACGTGTTTGTTATTTCAACCATACGCTTAATCACTTTAACAAAGCTACTTGGTAGGCTCACATTTAACCAACATATGTAATTTGTAATTTCAAACAAGTTTTTTTCTCAGTGCTTGAACAAAATAAAGGGATCGCGCGTAGATTGCCTAGAGCAGGGCTGTTCAACATACGGCCCGCGGGCCACACTACGGCCCGCCAAGGCGTCACATCCGGCCCGCGAGAACGGGAGTAATGATTTTTGCTTACTCCTTCTATTCACCCCTGAGCTGCCAGTTCGGTTTGAAGGCAGACTAATGTTTATTGGGGATCCGTGGATTGTATGAATAAAGGACGATTTAGAGAATCGTGTAGTCCGAAGAACTTTTCTGTCGACTATACCACTTCGCTATAACTTCGCTGTCTTCTATACCATGGATCTGTGGTGTGTAATGTTAAATGTTGCCTTGTCTTAAAAAATCCACGCTCAAGATCTGCTATGAAGCATCTCATCTGGCCCGTGATATTAACTAAAATAATTAATCTGGCCCACCACACAATAAAGTTGGACATGCCTGGGCTAACCAATAGCTTAATACCGGGTATATTTACCTTTCAAATGTGAAAGACGCTAGAAAAGTTAATTATTGTGTGTGCGTCGCTTGAGACAGATGCAAACGGAAGGTTTGGTGGCACCCGTCGCCGTCGCAAGATGTACGAGCTCACACCTGACGCGGCGTGTTCTACGACACGACACGGCTAGGGGCGTATCTACACGAAAAGCATTGATAACGGCCGCCATTGAGGCACAACTGAATTTATAGGACAGGAAACGTGTTCACTATCGCCGATACAGATCTCGGCCGGTTCCGGTGGTAACAGTTATCTATTGTAACAGGCACATGCTACATATTATTTTTGAATTGTCCTGAATAATTTTTAGAAAACAAGAATTTTTTTGTATAATGTAGATTGAATGCCAATCTAGCAGTCATCATACCTCAAAGGTATTCTGATAGAAAATGCCTTTAGGCGATAAGTGTCACCTTTTGCCCTGATTTTATTTGAGAGCAATACATATATATAATAATAACAACGAGTACCTATAATATATTTATCTTGCGCACTTTGCCACTTCTGTGCTTAAATACCTTCTTGAGTGTATGCGTAAAATTATTTGTATATTTGGTTATATTAAACTATATAAAGAAATATAATTGTCCTACATTGGTCGACATCCCAGGTGATTCGAGGGCTGGCTCATACCTAGGCCAGAGGTCAAGCCTGGCCATACAAAGAGGCAACGCAGTCTTCTAGGCACCCTGCCCAGTGACAGCGATTTAGGAAATATATTATAATTATTTTACATTTTTTTAGGGGTTGTTTGTAGGTTTAGTTATATTTTATTTTATAAGGAGTACTGTGTGGGACCAGTACTCCACTGCATCTCTTGCCATGCATGTCGTAAAAGGCGACTAAGTGATAAGTACAAGGTGCCGTGCTAAAGGAAGACAGGCTTGCCACCTCTCACCTTGGCACGGTACTTCTACCAAGTCGTGCAGTAGGTGGGTCTTCGTGCCATACATGCTGCTTGATATATTGTCCGAATACCTTGCGAAATGTGGTGGTCGGTGTTGTGCTGTAATTTACCAGAGTTCTTGCAGTACAACATCGACTTCTCAGCTTACTCCGTTTGTCGGGATTCAGCGTGAGTGATATATAATGTAATGTAATTACGAAATATAATTGGCCTATCTATAGTCTAAAGATGAAATATGTTTTCAATAACGACAGCGATATGTGTTGCAATAAATACAAAATACTAAACTTGGTACCTTTTGCTGGTGCCTTAGGTACAATTTGTAAATAAATGTATCTATCTATATTATGTACATAATATAAGAAATCTACTTTATTAATAAATTAAAGTTGAAACAATATAATAATAATACTCTTCAAATTAGATTAACTTGAGCACCGGCATGTGGCAGGCGTTAATAAAAATAAAATAATAAAATCGAACCCCAAAAGCGGGACCCTGTAATAAAATTATTTTTACGATCATCTTTAATCCGATGACGTGTTTATTTGAGTTAAACTGTTGAACATTCCACCCGGAACCGTTTCCGATTGCTGCCCGCTTTTTTGTTAGAACTTTACAAATACTAATCTACGAATAATATTAGAGTTAATAAAAATATTATTTAATAACAACTGTTGATGCAATAACTGTTACAAATTTAAACGGTATTCCTTGTAACAAATTAGTTATGCCTCATTTTTACTAGCACAGGGCGTCTACCGCGTTATTATCACGTGAGCGAGTGAAGGCACAACGTCACGATTACAACCAATCAGACTGGCCGTATCGAAGTCTACGATTGGTTGAGACCTCTTCACTCACTCATGTGATATTAGACCGGTAGAGGCACTGTTCCATTGTCCAGTTCGAATGCTTTATAAAACGTGAAAATGTAATAAAACTGTCCGAATATTAAATTCATTCATCTGCCCGTGGGGGCTGGTCTTCCGTCTTTTAGGTACTAATTCAATTGAGAACCCTTCTGCTGGACAATGCGCGGGACGGTCCAACTAGTGCACTGTACGGGGTTCATTACCAACAATAGTGTGAGGCAGTAACAATGGGAGTGTGAATTAATGGTAGAGCGTGGACGCCCACGTGCGAGGCGAGCGAGGTGCACGGGGCGCCGGGCGCACGGGGGTGGGGGTGCACTCAATCAGGGGTTGCAGGCTATTGTGTTGTAACTTGTAACGCTTTCTATTCCATCAGCTCAGAAATAAATTGAAATTCTATTTTAATTTTTGATTGATTTATATTTTAGATGTGCCGTGTGGAGCCGGCACTTAAAAGAATGACCCCACTGCATCTCTTCCCGTGCATGTCGTAAAAGGCGACAAAGGGATAAGGACAAGATGCCGTGCTAAAAGGCGACAGGCTCGCCACCTCTCACCTTGTAACGGTACTTGTACTCATTCATGCAGCAGGTGGGTCTTCGTGCTGCTTGATATCTTGTCCAAATAACTTGCGAAATGTGGTGGTCGGTGTTGTGCTGTAATTTACCGGTTCTTGCAGCACAACACCGATTGCTCTGCTTACCCCGATTGTCGGGATTCAGCGTGAGTGATACGTATGTATGTATTGTTAATTGTATGCTGGTTGAGTATATTAAGTATATACCAGGCTTTGCTTCGCTCAGCCAATTAAACAGGTACTACAATATATCTTCTGGCAGGTGCATGCTAGTTTGCGAACTAACTGCAAATGCGCTTATCGCTAGAAGCAATGTACTCCAGCCAACCTTCCCTGACGATGCAGCAAGATCCGATGCGCTGATATCTGGCGTTCTAGATAGAAGTCATTGTTGCTGTGACCTGGGCTGCTATTACCACAGTAATTCCAGCCAAAACATCGAGATTACGCTTATACATATAAGACAAAAACAGACAAGGAGTCAGTTTTCTTTTTATTTTATACCTTTGTTGGATTGCGTTGCAGAGTAGCTTTGGTTCGTGTGTACACTCCAATTTTTTTTTATCGAAACTAACATGCTAATGCAGTTTTTCTGGTACCATTTATGTCAGCCTAAACCCCTTAGTGAAAATTATGTTAGGTGTGCCATAACAGGGTCTTCCCTCAATTCCAGCCAGCTACGCTGAACTGGACGGAAAACACGAACTATGTTTGCGAACTTATTGTATTACTATTATTATATTACTATTACTTATATTATTATTACTCGAGAGATCGCGAGTTCGCTACCATTTATAATCTCGGGAAAAAATAATGTTCAAAATTACCATGCACCCTGGTGAAGGAAATCATTCAAACAGGGAGGAAACATATACACTAAACACACCTGCTAATGTGTTTTAGTGCACAAAGGTTGACTGCGAGAGTTTGCCTCTGACAATAAGTCCGCCTTTTACTAAGCAGAAAAATGTATTTTTATTTATTTACATTTTATGAATACACTGTCGTGCCTTATTAACGTCTAAATTTTTAGATTTTTAAAGAGAAAAATTTTTTTATTAAGAACTTACACACTCTTTGACTCAGCAGTTTTGTGACACCGTATTTTGATGACATTTAATATCTATAAAATTATTCCTGGAGATGCCTAAGTTAAGGATCAAGCTAGTTACTTTTCCACTTGTTTTATATAGGTGGCTACTAGAATTTGCCGAAAACATCTGTCATATGCTTTGAGACCTGCAGTGCCATTAGCACTGTTATTCTCGAGAATATATTGAATATACAAAAATTGCTTTTTCAGTCTGTTTGCGACCCTGTATTACCTAAAATATCAATACCTATTCAACGCCAAACAAGAAAATATATCTAATGGAAGATTACTATCAGTTTGCGTGTTCTCGATACTCGATTTTGTAGTGTTCGTAATACCGCCCTTAGCGTGAGAAAACGTTTCTTCCGTTGGAGTATAGAAAGTCGACAGTATAGAGATATCTTCATATAATTAGGTAGGTACGTAACAACCATCACGCACTTATCGGGGATAATCAGGGTAAGTAGAGACGGGGTATCCATGGAGATTACGCGATCCTCTGCACTTTTTTTTTTATGGAAACTGGCACGGATGGCTACATCGCCTAATGCACCAGTTCTTCTGGTAGGAGTGATGTAAACCTAAACACCTTGGTGAGTTATGTAAGTGGTGCCATGACAGCACTTCCCTGAATTCCAGCTGGCTACACTGAACTGGACGGAAAATACGATCCATGTTTCATAGCCGCTTCGACCGAAATTCATTCAGTGCGATGGTACCAACCCGCGCGGGTTTTACCCTACAACCATGTAAGGAGAGGGAAGGGACCTAAATTTTAACGTGGATCGGAACCATGACCAGCGTCAACGGTCAAGCGGTCACCCATCCAAGACCTTCCGAATACAGAATACCGCAACCACTGAGCCAACGATAAACTGATAAAATGTTCCTCCTTTCTACCTTCGATCCACCCTACCCGTCGAAGGGGTAGGGTCTATCCATTTGTCGTAGACGTGCCGAAATGTCGAACTAAGCGATTCAAGAACTCATACCTAATGAGCACTTCTAAGTTGTGAAATCAACTCGCTGCTGGGCTATTTCTTACCGTTGTGACCTTCAAGTTTCAAGACTTGAGTCAAGAATATGATAAAGCGGCGTGGTGCTAGACCACGCGTCGTTTTCGACTCCGTCGCTGCTGCCAGCACGACTGGAGTCAAACGTCTACTGGCTATAAAATAAACATAGAAGAGCAATTACCACGAAGAGCCGGTACTTTAAAGAATAGCCCCACTGCATCTATTTTCCCCTCATTTCGTAAAAGCCAACTAAGGGATAAGGACAATATGCCGTGCTAAAGGGCGACAGGCTCGACGTCTCACCTTGCCACGGTACTTCCACCGAGTCATGCAGTAGGTGGGTGTTCGTGCCTTACATGCTGCTTGAGATCTTGTCCGAATACCATGCGAAATGTGGTGGTCGGTGTTGTGGTGTAATTTACCGGAGTTCTTGCATTGCATGCAGCTCAACACTGTTGCTGTGCTTACCCCGATTGTCAGGATTCAGCGTGAGTGATAGATAGGTATGATATGTATGCATGTATGTATATTTTTTCTAATATCTTACCAAATAAATTTAAATACGTTCAATAGGTAGTTCCAGCTCAAATTTTTTTAATTATCTCAATCATACATAACACAACCATCACGCCTATTTCCCGGAGTTGTAAGTTGATATACTGTCGACCGATATTTCAAACGCCACAGACCTCGCTGCATAGCAGATACGCTACCTACTTACTCATGCATCGCCTACCGTCATACAAATATTTAAAATGTTAACATTAAAAAGTCACATTGTCACTAATTCTGATATTTGTGGTTTTGACATAGCAATGATTCGAAAATAATGAATGGTTCTACATAACGACATAAAAACATATTTATGTATTTTTCGGTTAGGCGGTATAGCTAGTAGACTTACTTTAGTCGACGTTTCGTCCACCACGCTATGGGCATCTTCGGGACAGGCCCCCGCGACGCGACCGGCTTGAAGCGACACCCGAACGTGGAGAACGTCAGATGTCAACACAACAACAAGTCTACTAGCTATATCGCCTAACCGAAAAATACATAAATATGTCGAATTGCGGTAAAAATCTTGACATAAAAACAGTTCTACATCAATATGTCATTTTAGTCAAACCTGTGCACTCATCTTTTTGATTGGGAGGGAAGATACAAACATTCCTTTCTCAACAATTGTCAGTCTGTTTCATTCTGGTTCTTCGATCTCTTATATTATTCTATCCTATTTTATTATTCCCCTCACCGTTTATGAGCACCTCAAGAAGGAAGACCCTTCGAAAGACGGTTCGAAGTTCAAACTCGTTCCGCGTCGGCGCACGCGCACCCCACCTGTCCTATAACGGCTGTCGACCCGCCACCGCCACCTGTTCTCTACGCCTGTCTCTTTCTATCGCAAAATAAACCCAATGAGCGAGAGCGAGATGTCAATATGTAAGCGTATTCGCTGTTAACTTTTGTGAGTATTGGAGTCACCTGTTGTCTAGTTTTTTGCATTGTTTATGTGTGCATTTTATGTATGTGTGTGTGGAATTAGTTGGTGATTGAGTAATGTTTTGTTCTAGTATTTTCACCCGACGACGGCGAAGAAAAAGGAGAATAATTGTGTTTCGCGCGAATGTATGTATGTATGAATGTATTTATTTATGTAAGTATGTATTTATGTACCTATAAATGAGAGGAGTGTATTTTCTTAATCAGAAAAATACGGAATAAAAATATAAAGGAAAACGTTCGAACCGGGGTTTGAACCCGGGACTTTTGGACTTAGCTGCCACTGCGGTACCAACTTCGCCACCCGGACCTGACGTGTTCACTTCAATTTATAGCCGTATTCATCTGAGAATGTATTTTACTACTTAAAGCCTAAACGTCTGAACCAATTTCAACAAGTGAGGTCTCATTAGATTATTCCTAATTGTGAGTGACATACACACGCCTAGTTTCATATCTGTGCATTGTTTACCCTCCAATATGCAAGCACAGCGGTAGAGAGAGAGGCCCCACGCGCTGCGCATCCGCCAACCTTGTTATTCAATATTAGACGAACAATACAAAAACACACTTATCTCTTTCACCTCGCGCTCTCAGGTCACGTTATTGGATCAAAAGTCTATGTTGAACATAAATGAAAATTGTCGACTATACATAGGTTATAAAAAAAATAAAATAGCAAACATTTGACGCCATATTGTCAAACTTAAAGTCGTATTTTTAATCAGAAGAAGTAAACTGACAGGAACTAGTTGCTTAATGGTTAATTATAGGAATCCATCCGTCAAATACATACATTACATACATGAATTACTATAATTAGACACCCAGCAAATGTCAGTTTACTTCGTAACCACTTTAGATTTTTTTCTTTAAACACCATCGTGTGGGCTATCATTGTAAAGAGCTTAAAAATACGATTATGGTTTAGAACCAAAAAAAATAAATATCTTAACAAAATTATTAAACCCGACTATGTAACTCCAATGGTGTGGTCGGGCTTGTAAAAGGATTGAAATAGACAGCCCGACATTTTATTTTCTTAGTCGGTTCTCGTAATTTTTTTAATTAATTATTGTTACGTATGGTTGGGTATTGTCACGTGTGCCTTCGATACAGGTTTCTGGACAGGTGAATTGCGTGTAGTGTAGAGTTTGACCTGCGCCAGGTCATTGATTTGAATCTCGCTGGTATCTGTTGTATAATATGCTAAGTGCAAGTGGTCATAGGTCAACGGTGGTGTCACCTTCCTTACTAATTATAGCTTCCTTCGTGATCCTGAGAAAAGATTGGGGACCGCTAAAATTTGGTGTCGATAAATGTTTTTGACGCGTCCAGTTTTATTTACTTATGAAAACTGACCTGGAAAGCTACATCACCCCAGTGCACCAGTGATTTCAGCACTATACTTTTGTGAATTAGGTAGGCGAATTGTCAGTGCTTCCCCCTGATCTAGTTCCATCCAGTGTATTCTCTTGTGTAGTTTTTTTATTTATTTTTTTATTCATTGTTTAGGATACTGTTATATATTTATTTGCAAGGTAAAGGTATAGGTTCATCAGTCTTGTCGTAAAAGGCTTCGCGATATTCGAGATCGGCTATGAAAAATTTGCAGCGATGTACCTTGCTAGTTCTTTTATTAGGTTGAAAATAGAAGAGACGAGATAGATGACGAGGTATCGACTTACCTATAGAATAAACCTACAAAATTTGAGCCTGATCGGCTGAACCGTGTACGAGTTGTGCGGACAAACAGACAGACAGGCAGACAAACAAAGCTAAAACGAGTCCCGAAAACTGGCCACCTATTAAATGATACATTCAGTTCAGTATATACTTAACATACTTATAGGAACAAAGAATGTACAACAATATCGACATATATAGTTACGCAGATCAATGACTGACTGATAAAGGATTCTGTCACGCTATCTACATCAGATCTAGAAGCTCTTCGCCTACGCCGCTAAGCTGTTGTCCTTAACTTTTATTTTACATCGTGACGTCGTGGCTGTCAAATGTCATGTTTTAGATTGTAATCGGTCAGCATTTTAAAACGTGAAAAGTGGCTCCCGTCGCGGGGCTTGGTGAGCGGGTGGGTGTTGTCTATCTCACTCACCGCAAACATGAATTATTTAGGATTGCAGCTCAAGGCATTCAAGTCTGGAAACGTGGCCAACATACGTTTGTAAGCCAGGCCAGCGCTTTGTGAACTGGAGTTTTTTGGTTACACCGTCGGTGTTCTACGCTCAACAAATAGCCTTATTCCTTATTTTGAAATTGTACCATCTACATCTACCCAATTATTTGTAAGAAATGTTACAATAGGTGAATGGACGTGTCGCCTTCTCAGACAGAATAAGCGGAATGTTCATAGGCGTCGCTAAGTATATCACGGACCTGGTGCACACCGTATGTCGCGGTATCCATAAATAAACTAGAATGTAAGTAGGTGTATGTAGGTGTAGGAGTATAGTGAGTGTAAGGTGAGAACAATTAAAGTCAATGACCGTTATTTCCCACAGTTCATAATAACTTGTACTGACATCCTCGTACTTAGACAGACTGACAGTTTCGAATAAAAAATCTCTAAATTGCCTATGGTGAACTGTCCGATGGGCACCTGTCAGGTGGGATTACGATATGAACAAGCGGGACAGTCACCAGCGTTTGCGATCGGTAACATAGGCTCGCGCTTTCTGTACTCATCATACATATGTACATATTATAAGAGAGTAGAGATGAATTTGTCTTTTTTCTTACAATTGTTATTTTATTAGATATATTTCTCACTATTTCTACATAAGCATATGTACATTACACACACCTTTTTGCATACCTGTGAATCGTTTTCCCGCCAATTTGCTAGTACAGCGGTAGAGAGGCCCCACGCGCTGCACCGCCGCAGTCGCCAACCGCGTTATGCAATATGAGACGAAAAATACAAAAACACATTATTTATCTCTTTCACTTCGCGCTCTCCGGCCACGTGATCGAATTCAAAGTCTATGTTGCACATAAATGAGACTTGTCGACTGTACATCGCAAGCTTAATAATATTGTTAAATGCCTTGAGGAATTCTATTTTTTTTATTTTTTATTGAAACTGACACGGTGGCTACATCACCTAATGAACCAGTTTTCTGGTCCCAGTGATGTCAGCCTAAACACCTTGGTGACTTATGTAGGTAGGTGCCATGTCAGCACTTCCCTCAATTCCAGCCGGCTACACTGAACTGGACGGAAAACACGAACTATGTTTCATAACCGCTTCGACCGACCTTCATTCAGTGCGGTGGTACCAACCCGAACGGGTTTTACCCTACCACCATGTAAGGAGATGGAATTGACCTACAGTTAAAGTGGAATCCGAACCACGACCAGAGTTAACGGTCAAGCGGTCACCCATCCAATAGCTGACTGCGCTCAGCAGTGCTTAACTGCGCCTGCCTTCCCAGCTCTAAACGAACTTTAGTGATTACACAACTCCGCTATGATAAAAGAACTATCTCACATGGCTAGACGCGTTCACACAGCACAATAGACACAGACCCTACTATGAGTAGATACTACTACATCACCTAACTAATGAACTAGAAAAACTTTGTATTAGCCAGCGAGCTGTTTCACAATCACAGCCATTGTTTAGTCAAGTATTATGTACAGGTGGCTGCTATAAACCACCACTAAAAGCAGGCATACTGATCCTATCCTGGAACCAAGGGAGTGCATTTGCAGACGGACCGATGTTAAAGGCTCACGTCTGGTGCAGAGGGACGTTTATAAACACACAATTAATTAAAAGAAAGTAGTACTTTATCCTATCCTGGTAACCGCTGGTAGTGATCGTCGCGGTTGTTCGTGGGAGCAGCCCAAGGTTTCAGATCCAACCATAAGTATCCAGAAACCTCCCTCGGACGTCTACCAGCGAGATCGAGAGCGGGTGTTTATTCATCCAAGGAGTCGGGTTGGATTCTTGTATCCGTTGACCAGTTCCCTCCGCAGTAACCCATAAAAATATCATTTGGCTACCTGATCCTACCATTGGGTGAGGCGCGTATGATAGAAAATGATGTGTGGTAGAGGATAAGGTGCCTATTGTCTCTCGATGAATACTTATTAACGTTGCACGTGCCAACGCAAGTTGTGACCTAAAGCGGTTCACTTAGCCATATAATCGTCTTTACTCAGGAGAACAGGCTAAATGGAAAAAGACCTTATATGCTGGGTCGATTACTGCGGGGTTCCGTTAAGGGTCCGTACAACATATGGAAATGAACCCGCGATTCATCATTCCGCACGCCTCTTTCGAGGCGCCGCTTTCGCGGGTTGGAGCAGGATGCAACG
>WYDE02154983.1:0-11126 GCA_009867175.2 Adela reaumurella | reverse complement strand
AAAAAATTCAGAACTTCATGGGCGGGATTTCGATGACAGATGTCGCAGCGATCATCCTAAGTTTTATGAAGTATAGGCAGTTTTCAGTCCTTTTCAACAATGTGACATTAAGTCTGTAGTACTAATAGTTTTAGAGAAACTGACAATTTAACAAATAAATGTTAGTCAAGAAATCTTGCTAAAAATGGCTCAACTTTGATGATGCACTGCCGATGACGTAAGAGCTGAAAATGGAATTTTCCATTACTATTATTTCGTCTGTGTGAGACGTGCAATTTGATTCCATGTCAAAACTTGTTATTGCTAGTCATTGGAAAAAAAACTATTGTAAAGTATCTATTCACATTATTGAGGGAGCGAAGCTGGCCCAAAATATTTTAGGATATATTCGGGAGAACTCAAATTTATGAGGGCGATGCCTTTAAAAGGATGCTATAAAAACATAATGACATCATTAAAATTTGAGGTTGAGAAAGGGCAGGGTGTCCGGCGACAGGGAAAACCGGGAATTACCAGGGAAAAACAGGGATAATTGAAAAGGTTTGCAAAAATCAGGGAAAATGAGGCTAGTCCCTTCGTGGTGTGAAGAGGTACTTCTGTCAATTTCGATTAAACAGAAATATAATTAAATACAATATTGTGGGCAAGGCTGTATGTAGGTAGGGGGTATTCCACCCTTGAAATGCCTTACCTCAAAAGCCCACCCTCGTACCTTCCACTGTATAATAATCCCAAATATTTCATAAAAATTTGCGGGCTCGCTGCGTTCAACAATGATGTGACTGAATTATAATTATAGTTACCTTTCTTACAATGGTATCTCACCCTAATGATTTTGACAAAAAGGTGAATTTTATTTTTACTATGTGTTTATTACGAAAATGTTTATGAAATATTCAGGAGAAGTAAGTCAAAACATCAGGTGGTGCCATTGAAAGAAATCTAACTATCACACTACTAATAACTAGCTGCGCCATGTTACTGCAGTAGCGTGCTACCTACAGCTGTGATTGGCCTCTGCAACATCGTCATGTATATGGGTAGAACGATAGCAACCTCATCATGTATATGGGTAGAATGACCGCAACACCGTCATGTATATGGGTAGAATGACATGTATTTGTACTGGGACCCCAGCAGATTTTTTTAAACTAAACAACTGTTTGCTGAGCATTAGCGTTTACTTTTTTTTTGCAGGAGCTTTCAAGCAAACCTTGCTGGTTTACAGAAAAAAAATATTTGAAAATGGACAGTTAAAAAGTGGAAATTCGAACTTGATCTGAAATTGGAAAAATTATATTAAAAAAAAAAAATTGATTAAAGCTGACGACGTGGAAACAGAAGAAGGTGTTACCTATTTTGTCTCGAAAAATTCAGACAGGTTTTTAGGTGCTTTGATCCCTGCACTACAACTTGTCATTCAACCTACGAGGGGAGGCTGAAATATTTTGAGCACTTATAAGTGTCACCAATCTGTCATGCTGCCAGTCAGTGACTGCGAAGACTCTAAGCAGTTTGTATACCAAATTGCATGTCATTAGCATCATTGCGCTTTTGGTAATTGAATCGTAAACATCACCATGTCCGAGTCATTCACGCATTGTACGAAGTTGGAGTACACTGGAGTATACTGTCATAAAATACCTCACAAAGAAGAAAAAAACGCCAACGGAAATATTTGAAGAGATGTCTACGGGTTATGGGGAGTCTGGGCCTCCATTTGTTACCAAAAAACGTTGGAGCCGAGAATTCAAGCATGGCAGGGAGTCGCTGGAAGATGATCCCCGGTAAGGGCGTCCAAATACTGCCATTACCGAGGAAAACATTACATTTCAAAAGTAAAAAAACTCGTATTAGAAGATCGGCGAATCAAGTTGTTGCAGATAGCTGAAGCCATAGGCATTAGCAGAGAACGAATCGGCGACATTTAGCACAATCATTTGCACATGAAAAAGGTGTTTGCGCGATGGGTGCCAAAAATGCTTACGCCGCTGGACAAGCACAGCCAAGTCGAAACTTCACAGGAGTTTTTGGACATCTGTGGCGTTATTACTAACGACATTTTTTCTCGCATTGTCACTGTTCATGAAAAATGGATCCGACAGTATGATCCAGAGTTAAAACAAGAGTAAATGCAGTGGATTGAAAAGGGACAAAAGCCGCGGAAATTCAAATTTGAAAGATCGGCATCCAAGCTTATGGCCACTGTTTTTTGGTTTTGTTTGGGCATTCTGTTTGTTGACTACGTTCCTAAAAAAACAATGAGAACGTGGACTATTACGACGTATTGTTGACAAAAGTGTGTAAAGTAGTTGTCGAGAAAAGTAGAGACAAACTGGCAAAAGAAGTCCTGCTTTTGCAGGACAAAGCGCCCGTGTACACTGAGTTTAAGGGTGTGCCCTGGGCGAGACAGGATTTCAATAAATCAACCACCCAGTACAGTCCAGACAGCGATTATTTCCTTTTTTTCCAATTTGAAGAAAAACCTTAGAGGACGAAGATTTGTGAGTGACGAAGAAATGAAGGCAGCGGTAGAAGAGCATTTCGAAGGCATAGAAGGAAAATATTTTTTCACTGGGTTAAAAACGCTTTATGACAAATGTAAAAAATGTATTGAAATAGAAGATGATTACATAGAAAAATAAATGTTTTGCACATTTTTATCAACATTTTAATGACATCATCATCATAGGCTCAAAATATTTCAACCTCCCCTCGTACATAGGCGCTTGGCGTGAAACACACTGACTACTAGCTGTACCCCCAGCTTCGCTCACAACTGTGGCATGAATGACATACTCGGCTGGGTTTTTTTGTCCTATTGTGTCAAAATTTGGAGGGCAGATGTGACCGCCAGCTCGGGTTGCCGTGTCGCATACAGAGTTATATTATCGCCATCCCTTGGACCTGTCGCTATCGGCTCTTTTGTTAAGCGCATCTAGACCCTATCTCAATATCGGCTTGAGTCACTCAATTCACTAATTTTTAGAAATTCAAAATTAAAGTCTATTTGGAGTGTGTGTTTGTACATTGTTATTGTGTATCACTGCAGTATAGCTTCCAGAATATTAGGGGAATGAGAAGAGGATGTTGACACTGAGAACGGATGCAAGTCTGAAAATTACCAACACCGCACGCCCTTGACCGCACGAGGCTAAGTTTGAAAACAGATCCGGGTTATTTGTCTATTATGTAGCAATAATTCCATATTTTCAGTGATATTTCAGATTTTGGTGGTGAATTATTTCTATTGTAATATTTGAAAGAGGTTTCTAAAATGAAAGTGATACAATTATGATTTGGTCCTTGTATCAAACTCATGAAAGTTTATGTTGGTGATTGCTGTGTTTTAAATGTGTATTAAATGTAAATAACACATAAAATTATATTGATGCATTTAAACGTGTATAGATTAATACTTCTGTGAATGTGATTTCAACTTCAAGTGAAGTTAATGTCTTTATGAAATTTGTAAATGCATCATCCAGGACCGTGTCTTGCAGAAATCCTGAAAAATTAACGTGTCTGCTGGTCCCTTCGGACTTACACAGTTGTGGGAGAACTCCTAGCTGGGAGGCGCAGCAAGTTCAAGTTCCTATCGTGTCAAAATTCGACAAATCCACTCATTGTCAGGATGGCACTGAATAATATTGAGAAAACCGCATTCAGATAGAAAAATATGTTTTGAGTTATAAGTGAACACCGGCGAAGACAGATGAAAATGTTTGAATTTGTAAAAAATTATGCGAGAATTTTAGACAAAACACCCATACTCTCTTATATGTAGTCAATTTAAATTCTTACCTTTCTTAGGCATTACTTCAACTTCCTCGGAATCCTCACTGGAATCTTTCAGATTGTTTAGTTTTGCTTCCACTTTTTTCCTAAAAAATTAATATTGTCTTAATTCATAATCCATACTACACAAAACTCACAACAAAGGGAGGAATGAATGTAAGCAAATATACATACCTCGATGACATTAAAATCTTTCTAGGTTTTATTTTTAATCTTTTTCCAATTACTTCTTCCTCGTTTTCCTCTTCAGAGACAGACTCCACTTTGTTTCTTGTTCTTTTCCGCTTTTCAGATTGATGTCCACGCTTAAGTGATGCAGGTTTTTCAGACTCAGCAGTCTCCACAGACGTGCCGTTCTTAACCTCGTCCTTGCGCCTGCTGGCTATTTCGTCAAGGTTTTTGTCGCTATCAGAATCGACGGGTGCAACGGGATCAACTGCAACTGCAACAGGTTTGTCGGCAGATCTTTTCAAAAGTCGCCTCCTGTATTTGCCTCGTCCTACTTTTTTAGTTACTCTCTGTGGTGTCGGCTGCCTGGACTCCCCGGAGTTTTTAGAGGTTTCAGCATCTTTACATTCTTTTTCTACATTAGAGCTGTCAGCCCCAACTCTGCACTTCTTTGGGACTATACCAGAGTCATCTTGGAGTTTATTTGTCACTTGCTCTTCTGTATTACAGTTGGGGATATTACTTTTTTGGTTGATGAGGTGAGATTCATGGTCAGACTGTTCATCTTTTTCATATTTTCTCCTTGGTCCATCCACTATGGTAGATTTTTCTGAAGTTTCCTTATCACAATCGTCTGTAGAACTATCTAGTCTTAATTTCTTCGAAGGTAAACTCTCGACATCTGGCTTGCAGACATTCTTAGCGTTTCCTTTGTTTCGAAGTTTCGCTTTGTGCTTTCCAGCTTGTTTCTTATTTACAGGTGGACTGATTTTTTCAGATATGTTCTGTTTTTCATCTTCAGAAGACAGACTACTTTTTCTTTTTTCTATTATATTCTTTTTATCACATTGCTGTATATTCGGCTTAGTTTCTTCAGCTGGTAAATTAATACTGTTAACATCTTTCGTTGCGGTTTCATTAATGTCAATACTGTTGTTTGCCTTATTTTCTTCAGAACATTTTTCAATACCTAGTGTTGCGGTAGTGTTACTCACCGGCGGTTTGTCGTCATGGTTACAACTATTCTCATCAGACTTTTGAGTTTCTTTATTATCTTTTGCATTTGTAATTTCACTCGAGGTATTTTCGGGAGACGTGTCTTCACTGTTCTCAGATTTTCTAACAATACTTTCAACATTCCAAATACATGGTTTCTTGGGAGTAGATTCGACTGTTTTATTATCATTGACATGACAGTTTTCCTGCAATAATCTTTTTGTGACACTTTGATGTATATGCTCATTCTGGTCTGTGCTATTCTCTATGTTGGTTGTTTTCTCATTACAACTAGTATTGGTATCTACATCACTCGAGACTCCACCATTATTTGCTTTATCAATATTGCCTAAATCATTTTTATTGCAATGTTCAATAGTTGAATCATCATTGATTTTATTGTCAAATTTTACTTCAGCAGTGGTTTCGCCCGGGTTCCCCGTATCACAATCGTCACCCCAACCTTCACCCCAAAAATACATTACGGGTTCAGAAATTTCCTCCCACATGCTGTACTCTGCACTTTCACAGTCTACTCCACTCCCTTCTCCCGTTACTAACATGACAGGCTCTTCTATTGCTGGTCCAACCTCTTCATCGGCATTGCTCTCTGCGAGCTTCTCAGATTCATTGTTAATTGGCTCTTCATTTTTTAATACATTTTCTGTACATTTAATATCAGTCAATGTGGTTTTAACCTCTTCTTTTTGTGCAATTTCATTTTCTTTGTCACAGTTGGATTCTATTTCAGGTTTTTGAATATCTTCCTTATTTGTAGAAATAATAATGTTACTAGATTCTTTAATGTCTAAATCCTCTTTAAGTTCACTTTCATTAATTGAGGTAGTCGATTGTTCCTTGTCATGTTTATGATCTATAGAATCACTCTCGTGTTCAGATTCCGACTCAGGGCTCAGAAACTCCTCATTACTATCCTCATTTTCTTCTGCATTCTTCTTCTGAAACATTCAATGGCGATATCAATACAAAGTTCTAAGTATGTCTCTTTATGAGAATTTCATTATAAATTCTCATAAAGAGAAATAAAATTATAAATATTACAAACTTATTGGTGTATCAATTGTTAAAGTTAACATTAATAACCAACCTCGCTAAGCGATGTCTCCAAACTATTAGAATCTTCATTGAGGATAGAATCGTTGACTGTGTCGTTGGATTCTTCTCCGCTCTTCAGTTGGTTTATTACTTTCACTAGCCCCTCGCGGTCTCTATTAAATAAAAATTAGCATCAATAATACTATACATATTAGGCATTTTTAGCAATATTAAAAATCCTTCTATTATGTGTATCTATATGCGGCAAAATTTAATAACTTGAGACAATTATAAAAAAAATCTCTGAGATCTATTACAGAGGTGCCTTCACTTTTGCAATAACGTTGGACATAGCAGTATTTCTTAATATATAAGTTTATTAGCACATTTTTAATTGCATTGTGCTAGTTACATGATAGTTAACCTTTTCCAGTCCAGTAAATATGTGATAGCATACGTGTTCCATATAATAATACGTTCAGGAAGCTGATGGGCCTGTCGCACTACTGCAGCGCGTCAGGAATGTTCTGCGATGAGCGTGTTAACACATTTAATGCTATCATGCGACAATGAATTCAAGACTGGTCCCGTATAAGGACATGTAACAATGTGATCATCCGTGGGATGCCCGACTGGTTCCACTGAGAAATCTTTCGGAAATGGCATGAGATATTAGGGGTCGAGGGCGGGACCGGCATTAATAATTCTCCACGTACTAGGTATTGCAGACTACAGATATTAAATCCACAAAGACGTGCGCTACTTTTTGTGACTACTTTTTGTGCGGCGGGGCAACGCGGTACGTGCAGGGTAGGAGTGCGTGGACCACCGGCCGATTAGCCTATTCATCTTAGTGCGCGTATGCACTTATATTTGTCGTAATGTGCAACGATTGAACTAACACACAGCAGCAGGCTGCACACTTGCACTGTAAGCGATTAGTAGGAAGGGTGGGCCGCGGCTTCGTGGATTGAACTCACTATAGCTGGCAAGGGCTTGTAGCGAGTGGAAACGTTGTGCATGATGGAGTATGGCGGCGCCGCCCTGTGGTCGCCACCTCGATGAACATCCTTTTCTACTGCCAATGGGCCCGAATATGTTCGGTGAAGCCATTGCAAGCTTAGCTCAACACCTTGCTTCATAGAATTGTTTTTTTTTTATTTCATGTGTATGTATAATTTAAATTTTTTATTTCATGTGTATAATTTTCTCTTGTGTATGTATTGGACTTTCTGTCTGCAAATAAATATAATGAAAAATAAAATAAATAATTAGACGCAGCAAGTTGCGTCATGGCCTGGTTTGTTAAAGAACTCCTTTTAATCGGGAGATCTCTTACTGAAATTAAGCAATGCCGAGCATGGTCGTGCGGAATCGGCTAATAGTTGATGATGATTGCACATTTTGCTAAGAGAAAAAAAAAACTTGCAACGTATATCAGCCAGGGTTAAAGGGACTGTGACACCTCCGCATGGACATCAACTAACGCACATCAAGGGTGAGACTTATATACACGTCCACCATTCATTAATTACTACGTAATAGACTTTTCCACTCAAATTTATTTATGTTCATAAGTAGAGGGATGAGTAGAGGTAGATTACATTACGTTGGCAGTATTTTTATATAAAGAAGACTTTTTGAATAGTCAAAAAATACCAAGAACTTACAGAGATATTTAGAGTGATAACAATGAAAGTTTTAAGAAAAATTAATATTTGCTAAACCGCCACCTAAAAGACCACAGCAGTACATTTACCTCAGAGTACATTTTTAGAATTGGCTTATTACATTTGATGCCCCACACAATAGATTTCAGAAAAAAAATTAAAATGCCACACAAAATTCCATACTGGCACGGCGGGCACGTCACTGGAATGAGGTCAGTGACGTCACCGTGATTGCACCGCGTATGGGCGACCGATTGTTTATTCGCGAGCATAAAATTTCTTCACTTTAATTAAATTGATCAAACGTCGTCATTTCTTATTGTATAACAATAAAACTTCAATCAAAGTTAAAAAACCAAAGTTTAGTTATAAAGTGTTCTTTCCAAATAAAAAATAAAAAACAAATTATGAAAGTCTACTTAAGAGGGAACCTTTTGAAAACTTTCTGCTTGTCTCGCGACAACTTTATCGGGTTGTCCGAACAGGACGCTCCGTTCGAAACGTCGGAACAATCCGATAAAGTCGACGCGAGAATTGCCAGAAGTTTTCAAAATGTTGTTTAACGACAGCGTTAATATGAGAAGTATTGTATTTGGAGATGTGACAAAAACCAAAATCGGTCTTTGAAAAAAGTTATGCATGGTCATACATAAAAAATATATACGCGTCGACCTGAGGACCTCCACCTCATTTTTTCTTTGTTAAAAGACTTTTAGTTTTTAGGCAGTCACCTTTATTTGGAAAAACGGATTATAGTATTCTATAAGGCTAGGGACAGGTCGACGATGTCCAAATATAAGTGAAATGGTTAGAGCCGTTTCTGGGAAAATTTACTTCTAAAACTTAAAGCTCGTTTCTCTGCATTTTAGTCATCGCAGACTAGCTGAAGAGGGCTTGTAGCTGGGGCAGCATATTCTCTAACAAGTGAGGATGGCCATAGGATATTTACGATCAAAATATTCCTTCACGGGTCTGAGCAGTGACTAATATATGTAACCCGTCGACGCCGCGGGTCGGATGTACAACTGGTTAGAAAATTAAATGACGTGTTTTTCTTTTTAATCGCAGGTGAGTGCGCCGTGGGAGCTTCTAGTACGAGGAACGCCTTTTAAGTTTAGTCGTTTGAAGGAAAAAAACAACTAGAATCAGTCTAGGGGAGCGGCCGCTGTAAGCACATTTTCGTATCGAAAGCTCTCAGTGACACCGCCCTGGTATCGCGCACCACTGTGGTGCTTCCGACGTACCAGAGGTTATAATGTACAGTGTGCGGAGCGAAAGACTTCAATGGTGCCTGTGGACAATGGCAAATGGCCAGTAAGGGAACTAAAGTATGCAGTGAAAATTAGATTAAATATTAATTAGCCGTTTTGGAAGTGTTTTATTAAAAAAAATTATAAAAATATAATCTAGGAACGTAAACATTTCTTCACTAATTAAAGTGGTTTATAAAATACATTTTAAGCTATTTTCTTCACGGCGATCAATAACAATATCCACCTTATCACCAAAAAAAAATACTCCAGGCTGCAACTAACCTTAAGCAACTAGGAATCCACAAAAAAAATTCATAAGTTTCACATGCTTCTTCCGTGTTAGCCCTCCGGCCCAAACTTGATGGGTCTGCCATTCGCAATTTTAGAGTTCTCCTGCCTATCTGGCGCCACCTATACATCCTGGTCACCATATATTTGTGTTACTGCAAAATAACATTTTAAAGTTCGAAGTACGAAAAGGTCAGTTTTTAGGTGTCGGCAAAAAAAAAATGTTTAGCATTATGTCGAAATCAGTGTACATACTTTATTTCCTTGAATAGTTTGTGTGGTTGTGTGTGTATAGATGAATTGATTCGTGAATTGTGCTTGGTGTAGGATGGAACAAACCTAGCTATAAGACTCCAAGTCTCCTCGTCCTGGTCCTCCCTGTAGAGACGTAGGTTGGCCTCCGCATCAGTGTGTAGCCAGTACACGCGGCCCCCGCGGTCCCGCCCCACCGGTTCCAGTCGAAGCTCCGCCGACGGGCGTGTGTTCACAGTATTCTTAAATTTGACGTGGCAGGTGAACTGATATTCTAATAATACCTGGAAAGAATAACAGTAAGAAATAGTAATTCTTAAAAGTGGCAATTATTGTTATAATTCTTAATTCTTTGAGAAAAGCACAAAATCTCCTTAAAACGGTCAGTATTTGCGGAGAAGCCTAGTTGTAGAGTGAGCGCACGCCTCTTACTTGACAGGCCGTGGTTTTGATACCATGAGCACAATTTTTAAAATTTCTGTGCATAATTACTTTTATTTATTTATTTATTTATTCAGGAAATTATTATTTATTACAATGCGATGAAGGACACCGGTGAAGGAAAACACTGTGAGGAAAACCTATACACTTACAATACTAATGTGTGTTTATAAATGGTGACTGGAAGAGATTGCCTCTGGCAATAAGACCACCTTCTGCTAAGCAGAAAATTGAATACTTATTTTTACTTAGTGCAATAACTTGGGTTTTCAAGATTCAATAAAATAATTAAAAATATTGTTATCCGAACACAAACAGTTCTACTAATAACTAAGAAAAGGATAAATTGAAAGCATACTTTCAATATGGTGACCTTGACCCTGGTGCTGGATTTCTTGTAAGAGAAGCGATCCAGCTCCCACGCCTCCTTGTGCAGCCCGAGCTGATGGCAAAACTTGATGAGGCCTCGCTCCCAGCGCTCTGGCTGCACGGACTTCAGCGCACGGCGTAGAAGCTTCAAGTGCAACTCACGCAGTGTTTCTGAAACTGTAACAATAATTAGGGAATAGTTTAGGCTCAGTAAGAGTGATGGGGGTTTCCACATATGACAAACAAGGATAAAATGCCCTGTTTTAAGAACCCAGGTTGGGTAGCATTACCAGACCTTAAGGGTCTGCATGCAGAGGCTGACCGTATACTTTGAGAAAGGGCAAGCAACACTACACGAACCATTAAAATAAAAATACCTACTGTAACGGACGACCAGTGACCAGCGCCAGCTAACATGTACAATACATTTCCTATGAGTACTAAGTAGTTGAAAGGGACGCCAGTAGTGAGCGTTACCATTTCACTGGTACCACTCACTCAACTGGTACATTAGGTGATGTAGCCATCCGCTTCAGTTTCCATAAAAAAATGAAAATAACCTAATTTCCGGTGAGAAATCAACAAGCCATTTTCTAATTTTTTACTTGGAAATGACGTAAGGTCTCATTTAGAACAATGTCTTTTTACGATTACCATAGATATAAAATATGCAATGAAGAGACGGAACTAGAGTACAAAAATACTCTAAAATCAACCAAAGATTAGATTTTTTTTTTTTTTTTTTTTTTATTGAAACAGACACGGAATGGCTACATCACCTACAATCCGAGATGTGAGCCCATAACACCGGGTGAACTAGGTGCCATGTCAGTGC
>WYDE02154872.1:0-11127 GCA_009867175.2 Adela reaumurella | reverse complement strand
TCTCTCTCTCTCTATCTCGCTCTCTCTCTCTCGCTGCACCGCGCTTACCTAATGCGCTACCTCACCGGAGTCGTAGTTTTCGTAGGCAAGCTATAGATAGTTTATCTAGGTAATTATTTAAAGCCACCCATTATTTCTTGTCGTTCGAACGTTTCGTGAGAAGGGTTGTGTCGGTTGCGTACGATCAATATTCGGCGGAGATGACTCATAAAACTTTCATAAAAGGGTTTGAGTGGGCTCTAGTTATCTGATACGCCAGCTTAGTTTATGGCATAGCCAACACATTAAAATAAAGTGCTTTTAGCGCTTAAGTGAAGCCAACACGTGCGGTTGATATTTCTGTGGGTTAGAGAGTTTCAAGTGAAGAGCTTAGACACGTTTAAATCGTAGTAAGAAAGAGAACATTTGTCGACCTTTACACATAAACATTCTACGCAGTCTACGAGTATTGCCTTTTATTTGTACCAAGGATACAATATTAGAGTTGCATACAATTCTTTTAATACAATTTAAGTACGGTCACAGCGGAAGCAAGAATAAATATCTTATATGTATATTAGAGAGGCGCAAGCCCAGTATTGGGACACTCAACAGTGTCTATTTAGAAGAAGAAGAAAAATTAATGAGATACCTTCAGTGCTAGGTAGTAGGTCTCACCTGCCCAGGCCAGGTCGGTACCATCGCAATCAATGAAGGACGTCTACGTAAAAATAATTTGTTTTTCACGTCCAGAGTTCTGTAGCCGGACAAACGACAGAGAAGTTTCTGGCATGGCCCCGTGGTCCGTCAAGATCACTAGAACAGGTGTTAAGGGTTTACACCGTACTCGGTGTAGCCTCCTATGTCGGGTATCATAAAAGAAAAAGGTACACTAAAGAGCACATACACCCATGGTTCAGTAATAAAGTTATTTCATTATTTTACGTGTTAAAACTGTGTAGGCACATTTTCTCCATGGATTAAGGAAATTCTTGGCGTCGTTAGCACGGGGGTTGTTGTGCCGATAACGCCCAAGATCATTCATTCGGTTTCTCTAAGGATCTACGAATGCCGTCTCGCCGAGACAGGTGCCTTCTGCGCTTTTCTTGAAGGATCCCGTGAACATTACATTATACTCTGAACGAAATATTGCGGAAGATGAAAGAAATGCTGGAGCGCTTAATCCGTACTTTCGGTAGATCTACAGTAGTGGGATGCACGCGCTGTCTTTTACGCGTGGACGTGGTGAAACGGTGAGGTAGGAATTACTTCGAGTAGCTCCTCAAATAATTCTCAGTTTAATAGCCGATAGAACGCACTTATAGAACCAATATTCCTCATATATTCCTTAATTTTTAAATATTTCGTCAATTTTTTGATACTTAACCAATAAATTGTTTTCCAAACGTAATAAGGAGCTCTCACGGGCTGCTCAACTTCGCAAAGAAGAAAGGTTCAAGTGATTATATATATTTAAAAAAAAAAATTATACGCCCATACATATATATACAAATAAAACACGAATCGAGGTGCAAAAAATATTTAGATTTTTTTATTTGGCTAACGATTATTTTTAATTGCTCGAAAGTACGACCTTCTTCAACCGTCTCGTCTTTGCGTGGCAGAGCTGTGAGATCGGTATAAATGAAGGGATGCTTCTCCTACGCTATAGAAACCTTTACCAGGGCGCTGATCATCATTTAGTGCCCACGAAACCGACACCTTTATACTTAACCTGCTCGTGAATACTAATCCAATGATACCGTCTTTGACAGCACAAACTGTACGTTTCCTTAAAAGTTCAAACCCTAGCATGAATCACAGCTTCGGGGTGAAGTACTAACTACAACTTTTAAATCTACACAAGAATTGTTTCCTTTGGCAAGACCTATCTGCGAAACTTCATTTTGAACGGGACACCTTTAGAAAAAAACGTCACATTGTACTTTTTCTACAAATGTTACCTCTTTACATGACTGCACCACAAAAACATTATCAATGTGAATAAATAAAAATGCACACCCAAGACGAAGCAAGAAGTATACAGCCCGCCTCCGAAGCCCGACTCCATGAAGTGCAGTGCCACGTACGAGTCATAATTCGGCGCGAATGCTCTCGAAAAGCCGAAGAGGAAGTTGGCGAGGCACGCCATGGCGAGGGCGATAGTTCTGCCGTAGCGATCGGAGATGGCACCCGTCAGCAGCAACGCCACGAACATGCCAGAGTTGTGTACTGTTCCCACCAGCGTCCGCTTCCATTCTTGACATCCGAGGTTGAACTGAAAAAGAGGGCTTCTTAGATAATCATTGTCAGAGGGTATCGATTCACATCTGGGCATACGCCTCTCCAATCGATTCTAACCTCCTGACACGAGCAGAAGACGGATCTATCGAATTCCCGCGAGTACCCTTGTCGTCGAGAGTCGTCGTCCCTGACAGGCAGTATCTCCTACACATTATATTCCTGTACAAGTCGCCAGTAGACGCGTGTGCTCGAACAAACACCATCCCAGGCCATCCCAAAACGCGTAGTGCGTACCTTAACTGGGACGATGAACTAAAAATTCAAAATAAAATAAATTATAAAGTAAACATCACCAACTTTCTCGCTTATGCATTTACAGGGAAGATATCGGTGCATAGACACACATTACAACATACAATTTCTGTGGGGAACTTTGAACAAACGGCCCAGTTTGAGTGGAAGCCATATTATTTTAATATATATTACTATAGGTTAAAAATGGCTGTCGATGTGGAAAACAAAATCATTAAGTAAAGCCTTTTTGAGAAAATCGACCTTATCCTTGTTTTATTATTATAATCTGTGCCTTATATAATTATAATTTAAAACATAACATTGTAGTCCTGGGGAATGGATTGAAGCTCCAAAATGTGAATTCTGTACAAAGTTGGTTGAGCAGTTTAGGCCGAAATTGGAGGACACAACCCTATCCAATCCATAAATTGTGTATGTATGACATACGTACTTACTCCTTTTTTATTTTCAAAAACTAAAAAAATACGTTTTGTTTAAAGGTATTAAATTCCTAAATGTGGATTTTGAAAAAAAAAATTCTGGTGTACGCTCGCTAGACAGGCCTAGCCGCAAGCCCACACACGTTTTCAAAAATCACTCTTTCTGCTTGAGGGAATAATGTTATGCACTCCAAATCAGTCGAAATCTCAACAATGAATTTTTTGACCATCAAGATAGGTACTTTCTTACACAGAGTCACTTGAAGTAAACACAATCTAAAAATGCTTCATCGAAGTGACGTCATAGAATCACAAGACAAGACGAATTATTCAGGTGTGTACATTGCCTACAAGACCGCACACCGCACGAGGCTAGCCATCTGTGACTAATACACCAGGCACCGACATATAGGTGCCTAATGAAAGTACAATAAAAGTATGTAACGAAACTCAGGTTCGACGGATACTTCGAAGTGTAGATGTGAACAAAGCATGTAGTGGTCCGAATGGAGTTCCTGTAATTCAAGAACTGTGCTCCGAATCCGAAATCGACTCCCGTGTTCACACTTGTTCCGTCTTTCTTATTCCGTCTATTGTCCGTATATAGTCTTATAATAAATAATATATATTTTAAAAGAAAGACTTGCGGACCCATCGAACTAAGGGCCCACCGGCCCACCTCAATTCGACACTCTGTAAAGTCATGGAGCGCATTGCAAACAAACACCCAGCTCCTAGTACATCCCGAGAATAACGAACTCTTGAGCCACAATCAATTTGGCTTTCACAGCAAACGCTCAACCGGTGATCTGTTGATGTACCTTAATCGCAGGTAGGGCGAAGTAATCGAAAACCACGGTGAATCTTTTGCGGTGTCACTAGACAAGTTAAGTACTGCCGATCGCGGTCAGGTATTGGATGGGTGACCGCTTGACCGTTGACCCTGGTCGTGGTTCGGATTCCACGTTAATCTGTAGGTCCCTTCCCTCCCCTTACATGGTGGTAGGGTTAAACCTGCTCGGATTGGTACCACCGCACTAAATGAAGGTCGTTCGAAGCGGCTATGAAGCATAGTCAAGCGCTGACATGGCACCTACCTACATAATTTACCAAGGTGTTTAGGCTGACAGCACTAGTACCAAAAAACTGGTGAAATAATTAGCCTTCCGTGTCTGTTTCCATAAATAAAAAGACTCCGAGGCATTCGATGGGGTCTGACATGCTAGTCTGCTCGGTAAGCTTCCAAGTTACGGCCTCTCTGACGGTTGCGGATTTCCTCAAAGATCGCAGATTCACTTTGTGTCTTCTACAAGCTGTTTCATGGAGTTAATTCCCGCTTCACCTTTCTACCATCGATTAACCCGTCGGAGGAGTTAGCTCCACCCAGTTATCGTCAACGTGCTGAAATGTCGAACAAAGCGGTTCGAGAAATCATTCCTAATTCCTAATACACACGTCAAAGATGCGGAATCAACTCCCTGCGGAGATCTACTTCAGATTTCCTAACGTTGGGGCCTTCAAGAGTAGGTTCAACAAGCACTCGTTTAGTCGGCGTGGTGCTCGATCACGCGCTGTCTTCGGCTCCGTCGACGCTGCAAGCACGATTGGAGTCAAACGCTGAACCATTATAAAAAAAACTGTATCAATTTGATAGTACGGGAACGTAGGTAGTAACTCTTCGTAACTATCCACCGATTCATTAAGTACATAAAAAAATTTAAGTATAATCATCGTGCTAAACCAGAGATTAACGATCATTCACGGAATTATCGTGAATGATCGTTCACTCACCTACAAAACCAGTCCTGAAAGTACAAATAACTTTAGTAGGTTTTTCTTTTTACCAAGAACTTACTGTACCGTGTTTGTCTTGATTGACATAGAATACGAACATGGTAGTTTTAATCTTTATCCATGTATTTATCTATGACCTTTAATAAACTTTGTAAATTGTGTTCATAATGACCCCGTAAAATTCGTGATTAAATTAAATTTAAACGTCATTATTTCAATCAAAGATAAATTATTGCGCATTCCATCTCGCTCACTCGCCCGTAAACACATAGCCGTTATAAACGTAGCACAATCACGAAGCTTTGTTTGAAATGCAATCTCCGTTGTTGCAATTTTATTTGGCCTGACCGGAATGTTTCTAGGAACCTCAAAGGAAACCGTATCTATTCTAGCTCGACTTCCACCCACATCCTCGCGTATCAATTCCACAAACAGCGCTGCATCTTTTTATTGTAATCGCATATGAGAGAAGTATGGAGAATCAGATTCCAGTGTCAGTTTCAATGTTACGTGCGAGGTTCTGCGTTGTATATAAATGCGATTTGCGTAGTACTCTGTATTACACCTAGATAATTCGGTTAGTGGAAATTTTATTACGTTTATTAGAAACTTAAGTATTACGCTGTACGGGGCATTCTGCCGGTTTCTTATTTTGCGGTCATATTTTATAAAGGCGGGTGAACCCGAGCGCCCGTACTGAAGGAAGGATTCCTCGTAGTTTTTCTGTCATCGGAATATAACAAATTCTGATAATAAAATTAATAGGGAACTCTATAATAAGTTTTAAGTAGGTATACCTTTTAAGTACCGTGTGGGGCCGGTACTTAAAAGAATCAGTCCCACTGCATCTCTTCTCATGCATGTCGTAAAAGGCGACTAAGGGATAAGGACAAAACACCGTGTTAAAGGGCGACAGGCTCGCCACCTCTCACCTTGGCACGGTACTTCCACCGAGTCATTCAGCAGGTGGGTCTTCCTGGCTTACATGCTGCTTGAAAGATATCTTGTCCGAATAGCTTACGAAACGTGGTGGTGTGGTCGGTGTTGTGTTGTAAGTTTGCAGTACAGCACAGATTGATCTGCTTACCCGATTGTCGGGATTCAGCGTGAGTGATATGTATGTATGTATGTAAGTAGGTATCGAAACACAAATTACCTCTTTAACGACGGAATGGTTCCCCTCAAACACGTAGAATTCACAAGGTACAGAATTGGTCTCATCGAAGAATTCTGCGTCGCACTTTCCTAAAGAATCGTTCGACTTGGGGGCGAATCTCCTGCAACTGCTGTCGTTTCTTGGAATCGTGAAGTTCTTCCATTCCAAAGAGCTGACACCTTCGCATTCTGGAATTTCGCATCTGCAGAAGTAGCAATGGGTTGCGCGGTTGTGATTAAGTATTTTGGAACTGGTCTAACGCCTATATTGTAGGAGAGTTTAGACATGATTATAGAAGAAAATAATTAAGAAATTATACGGTTCTTAATTTGTGTTGTTGACTTGGTCACATCTATGAGGATATTGATCTAATTAATTATTACTTTAGCAATATATCTTATATTTAATTATTACATAATTCTTTAATTTAGACGTAATAAATAATTGACTCCAATTAGGGTCTAGGTACCTCTAAAATTCAAATGTTGCGCGGTAGGTATTCGATCTTTGTTAATAATGTATTATTGGTAGTATAACGTACTAATATGTCTACTCTAGTACATTTAGTACAACTCTCCTAATGGTATTTATAAAAACTTATTTAAAAATAAACTATTCCGAATCCAGGATTTCGTAATATAACATTTGAAAATAACACTTACAGAATTGGAATAGCACTAGACCCTTATATCCTATGCCAGACAATATACGTCCACACAATGAGCGGGTCGTTACTGCGGATTCCCAAGTGAATGATATTTGGTTAATGACCTAGCTGACCAGCTCAGACCTGAATCCTGTAGAGCATTCATGTGATATGCTTCATAGAAGACTTCCCTGAAGCATCACCCGACAACACCGCTACTTGTGACGTATTGCACCTTATTGCAGCAAACAAGTAGTGTGTAAAGGTTAATACCGGAGTGCGTTTACACCTACAGTTAGACCGCTGAAATGCGTTCCTAACTTTGGAATTTGGAAGTGATGGGAAAATGATATATTAATATTATAATTTAACGCTGAGGTCAGCATCACAAGCAGGAACAGAAAATGAAACGAAAGCCTGATCACAAGAAAAAAAAACAGAAAGAGACGAGAAACACTGGAGTCAGGAACAATTCTCTCAGCGGTCGAACTGTAGGTACATTCAGCTAGAACTAGGTGTATCCAACAACTTCAGATGGCTAGAACTGCATAAGTGTAGTATTTTTCTTAGCATCTACTCCATGTTCAGCTCTTCTATGTCGGTCAGTTTATGTTCGGTTAGGTTGCGTTATGTTACTTACATACTTAAGTACATATAATTGTAGCGTTTGTGAAAAAGACTATAAGTAAGTACCTACTTTTAGCCGACAGCTATCGGCTTCACCTAGACGTACTAAGTAAAAGGTTGCATCTAGTTCTAGCCAATTATATAAGGTCGGTTACCTACATCTAGTTATAGTGGGCTAGATTAAGGAGTAACCACTCTACGGCAATTAGTCGCGTCGCGTCACATGCATAATATACCGTAAGTTCCAAGAGTAACGTTTTGTAAGACATACCTGTGGTTTTGCGGCGGTGCCTCAAATATGTATCCGCACTCGTAGAATCCGCTGAGGAAGATTGGAAAGAGAAGCAGAAGGAAGTTGATCTTGTTGTACTTTCCGAAAGGTCCGAGTTCGTCCAAAACCGAGTCTAAGTTGATTTCTCTTCGCACATTGTTGGCCATCTTCCGGGGTTGGAGAACGAACTTGTTTTATTTGATCTATAATACAAAAAAAGTACATATGAACAACGGCAAGGTGAAATATTCGAATGAATAAACAGCGCAGAAAATATTACACCAACTTAATTTTTTTAAAAGGGTCTTTGAGATATTCATGTACATATGGTACTTATGGTACATACATACCATCACGCCTCTTCCCCGGAGGGGAAGCCATTTCCCTTCGCCATTTGACACGTCCCTGCCATACATTCTTTGCTTACTTCACCTTCATACATCATTTTATGCAAGCACGGTGCTGCGAAGTTGTCCTTTCCGCAAACGGTTACCTATTTTGTCATGTTATGATAGCTTAGGGCTTCCTTCCTTCCACCACAGCGTAAAAGCTTTTCCTTTCTAAGCTGTGCTTTCACATTCGCTTCATACTGTTTGGTCATTCTCTCACCATCCATTCTCTCCATGTGTTCAAATATCAAAGCAGACTTTTCTCCATGCTTGTTTGCTATGTCTTCTTTCAACTCATATACTTCTCTTTCCATTTACTCTTCACTCATCTTTCAAAGATAAAACATATTCTTCTAAATGAACGCATTTAAACGTAACTTGATGTAAGCAATTATAGGTAGGTAATGACGAAAGTACCTATGGAAGTCATATTAAGAGGATATGCCTCACGTACGGACATGCTGAACCTACCTGATACCTGAACCTACGTGAAAGTTAGCAGATTTATTCCAAATTCAGCTTAGTTTTCTATCGATTAGAAGAAAACCAGAAAAGATTATGTTTCTCGAGTGTATTCGAGTTATTAGCTGTCATAGTCTCGCACTCGAGGTCTCCAATTGTCTCGTCTCACCGTGACATTAGTGGACCGCCCAGCCTTGACTTGAGAAAGCAGCTCAAGTGTAAGACTTGGACTACTCTCCCCGCTGCAGTATTGTTTCCGTACGTTCTGGAGTTATTCTTTATTCTTTACTGAGCATTCGCACGATGGATCAATGAACCTGAAAGGCTTTTAAATATAATCGAACCGAATAATACACACGCAGAACCGACAATTAACTGAATAAGTAAATAGTAAAAATCCGTTTTCACCGTCTATATAAAAAAGTAAAAATGTTAAAAATGTATTTATTTTCTCTTAATAATACTTATAAAGTAGGCTAGGCACAGCATGTGTTGGGTAGGCACGCCTGACCCAACGCTGAATTTAAGGTAACATAGTAATTTTTTTAAGTACAATATTTTGTTGTTGTTGTAGATATCTGTGCAGTGCGTCCCGATTTGGTCAATGAAATTTTTCACACAGTTCTTCCTAGTGTTACTAAGAAAGAATTGGGCACAGTTATACAAAGACAAAAAATATTGTTAGTAGTAGACTAACAGTCAAATATACATGAAGTTTCTATAGTGAATTCGTATCACACATAATACCAACAACAAGCAATAAAGTGTCTAAATATTGCAAGTAGATAATTTTGTATTTACCTCTAAAAAAACATATATAGCAATAGATTTTGTCCAAGGCGTACACGGAGAAACATGTGGCTATTTGACCATATGTCAGCAAATTTTCTCTAGTATGTTTGTCACAGAAAGATACGTTGCAATATACTTTATAGTAGAGTATAATTTAACAAGGATTTATTTACCATTGAACATTTAATTATTTAGTCAGTTCTATTAACACCGCGAAAAAGAACTGGCAACAAACTTGGCTGGACATTTAGCACCTGGCCGTGGCAGCAAACGACCTCCACAAATTTGAATCTTTATGGCCAAGTAAGGCACTGGACGGGTTAAAGTTACCGATTGTTTTCCACCTGTTTAAACAAAATTGTTTCAATAAAAAGATATGGAAAATACAACCCTAGAAACTATTTTATGAAGTCATTATTCTAAGCTCAGACGCCACATATGAGAATTCTATAAATAAGATTGTTTCTGATTTGCGGTTCTATTCAGCTGGCATGGCATGCGAGTACGCGTACGTGTACATATATGTATGTACGTGTACATTGGACGGCGGCGTTTTAACTCAACATGGACGTCACGTATCGTATAAAATGCAAATTCAATGAGTACTTATGCCCATTGTTCGATTTAAAAATATCTCTGCTTTGTCTATTCTGAGATTCAATTAGGAATTTTATTTTGATGTCACACAAATTATAAGAGAGTATTGTCAATATTGTTTGCACGCGACGTACCGGTCGTCGTTCTCCCCCTGGCGTGGGGCTTCCCACACTTCGCTTACTTGTCCAATGCCGCCAGTGTAGGACGCGCGTGCTTCAACAAACGATAGATTCGTGCTGACCGTCGGGTGTAGACTACCCTGCTGCTTCGACAGATAATTCTCTGATTTTATTTATTTGTTTTTATTCACAACAATTCGTAATTAATATTAGTATAATAATTAAAAATTTAATTAAATTATAACAAAAAAAAAATTTTGTTTTATGTTTTTCCATCATATCATCTCACACATATGCGGCACTTCCTTAAGTATATTTAACGCAAGCGAAGCCGGGGGCACTGTTAGTATAATAATATGAAATGGCTACTACATATAGTTACACATTTGGAAAAGCAAATAAATATTTATCACGCGTTTAACTGGATCGAACGATTAAATTGATTCCATATTTAGAAGATTAGGCGCATGGCGGCGGCGGTACAAGGTACAGTTAGCTAAATACGGAAAAATTATTAAAGAGACAATTATTCTACTTAATAAAATTCTAAAAGCCTAATCATAAACCGCTGTGCCTAGAATTATGAAGTTTTGCACAGGAACTCTTTTGTGACGTAGGTGGCAATAAGAAATATGTTTGAAAATTAATCCGCTGAGGGTGTTAAACAGGGAATGAAATTTTGTATGGTTATTAGTAATTTTTAAAGTTAGAGATATAATTTACAATCCGTGTCAGTTTCAATAAAAAAAACAATAAAAAAAAAATTAAATAAATAAAAATTGGTATTTAGGCTTCGGTTTATAAATAAAAGTAAAAAGATGTGTTAGCGATTTTTCATCAATTTTCGAAATGAGGAAGTTTCCTTTAAACGAAAATGCTATAAATATCAATCTTATATAGTATTAAGGTTCATGATGCTACCACTGAAATAATTAATGTGATATCTTTAAAAATGACCAAGATATTACAATTTTTAGTGTTACTATTTCGAAAATTCCATCGCGCGCGAGTCGGGTGAAGTTTGACGTCACAGTCGTACTAGTCCCATGGCGCCGCCGTCCGCACGCCGGGTCCGTACTCATACGAAATCCCGTTATTATGACTAGTAAAAACAAAATAATGCAGAAAGATTTTGATCGTGGTGACTCCAGTAATCTGCCACGCGTAGATGTAGGAATGATTATGGATTTTGGAAATCAGAGGAGGCAAACTCTCGAAGTAAGTACTTACCTTCCTTACCTTGGGTTGCGGAGTAGCCTAGTTGGTTAGCGCGCGCCTCTTACCCGAGAGGTCGTGGGTTCGAAACCTGGTATGCGC
>WYDE02154761.1:0-11129 GCA_009867175.2 Adela reaumurella | reverse complement strand
TGCGCCTACACAGTTACCCTCTACCACATCCCAAAGGTTTTGCTAGTAAATAATGCAAATCTGCATTAAGCAGACCTGTTGTGCTTAATTTAACAATTAATTAAATTGTGTACAAATAAAAAAATATATAATTACGCTGTTCGTGTTTCTTATATTTTCGGCATTAAGAATATGTCGGTTTGGCAACTGGGAGCCGTTGCGTTCCGAAATGGCACCATCTAGAAAATTTTAAAACTTCCTATCTCAAAAGCTGTTAGTTGGTTCCGAAAAGTGTCACAAAGTAAAATGAAAACCTTGATACATATGTAGATAATGGTAAAATTTAAAACATAGAAAAATGTTTGTACTTCAGCCAGCCTGACGACTTTGAAAAATGGAACGTTCAAGTTTAAAAAGGACTTAAGCGACACTTTTTCACCTTTTTTCAAAGTCGTCTGGCTGAAGGTCAATTTTTTTTCGATATCAAATTTTTTGCCATTATCTACGTATCAATCAAGGTCTTCGTTTTATTTTTTCGGATCCAACTAACACCTTTTGAGACTAAAATGTTTAAACTCTTTAAAGTGTTTCCATTTCTGAACGCAACGGCTCCCAGTTGCCAGACCAACATATTATTGATGCTGAAAATAAGAAACAAGAACAGCGTAATCATTTTCATTACAAAATTACGAGTTTTTTTACTGCCTCCCAGTCTATAAGTAAAGCCATCGAGCCTGATCTGTGCATCTAGTAAAATAAAGTACCTACGTATGCATTTGGTTTAACCAGAGGCGACATAGGAGAGAAATTAAGGCATAACCTTCCCATTTACAGTTCTTTGTTCGCAAAAGACATCGTCAGACTTTTAACCCCGGCCCATAAATGAAGGGTGTTTCAGTTAACACTTTACCAAGCGCCCTTTGACCCTTTATCACACCTTCGTGTTACGTCGGCACCAACTATTTCACACACGTAAACGGGCGTTAGTCCGGATTTTTTTATTTCCTAAATAAAAAGATTTACGAACTTCGTATTCATACATACATACATACATATCACTCACGCTGAATCCCGACAATCGGGGTAAGCAGAGCAATCGTTGTTGTGCTGCAAGAAACTCCGGTAAATAACAGCACAACACCGACCACCACATTTCGCAGTTATTTGGACAAGATGTAAGACACGAAGACCCACCTACTGCATGAATGGGTAGAAGAACCGTGCAAAGGTGAGAGGTGGCGAGCCTGTCGCCCTTTATCACGGCATATTGTCTTTAAGTCATTTAGTTCTTTAGGGATAGGTGTTCCCAGGGAGAACTTCAGTGATATTGGAACCTTGCTCTCTAGCATGACCCTGTAGCAAGGGTTCTATGTAAACTGCCTCATCAAGGCTTTGCAGCGAAAGCCTTTGCCGAATTTCAACAAAATTCTACCTTCGTTCGAAAGCCGAAGCCGAAAGCAGTAGCCGAAACCGAAGCTCTAAAGGAGGCAGTCAGCCTACTTTTCGATTACAGAATGTGATCTAGATTGTATTCTAGTGTAGAGGGCAAGGTGACAGCAGCACAAGTTGATTTTGATTGGTTGATTTAGGCGAGTTTTAGTTTGAAGTGAAGTGAACAACTTAGCCTGTAGATGGATGGAACCGTTTCATCCATCGGTCGGGCCGAGAAATTACTAGGTATATTCGATTGAAACCTTAAGTTTACCGAACGTGACAAATACACGGTACCGAATATTCGGTCGGACACTAATAGTAGTTTACTATCACAGGAAGACAGGGAATATGCGATTCGTGCGATGTATATGGTGCGATGCTTTGTTTCCTATTCTGTGGTGGCGCGGAGGTGGCACACGAGGAGTTGCGCTACTGTATAGCCTGCTACTGTGGACTCTTGCAATTTGACGCATTGGACATTCTTTACATTCTTCCTGATATATATAGCGCCTGTGTCGTCGTCGTGTCTAGTTCCAAAACCGGCTATAATCAACATTGAAGCCAAAACTGATGCTTTGATGTCAAAGAGCAACTAATCCTCTACCGATTATGTTACATATTAGTGACTACCAAAACCAGCTCTTTCATATTGAAAACGTAACATAACATTTACATAAAACACTCATATCTCTTTCAAAAGAGGCCAGATTTTACATGTAGGAAAGACAAAACAGCTGTCCAAAAATATAAAATTGTACGAAAGGTAGTTTAATAAAAATATTTTTTTTAGTAGTGAAATTTCATTTCTTGGAAACTATATCAAATAATGTTAAATTTTTTTTAAGCAAATTGTTTATTTGAAATAAAATACTTCAAAATAATTAAAGCCTGTCTTAAAAATAACTAAACTATAACTATGAAAATAAACCTAACTACAAGTAAAAACAGTCATCCACGGGGACCATTGTCATGGTTCTCATGACTGAAGCGGCGTTCCCCCTCTGGATCGCCAGGCTAAAAGTACGAACGGGTACGGCGTTCCCCAGACGCATCAATCAGTAGTTTTCCCAGTTTCTTGGAGAAACTGATCGCGTCTGAGCACCATGCCGCAAGAGTTTCTCCACCAAAGGCCACAAACTCGTAGTCGTTCTTGAATTCGTTATAATAAGAATGTTTTACCGATTTGGCCTTTGCTGCAGCGAAGCCGGCCACCCGTGACGAGCATATTTTCTAATACCATAATCTTTATTACTGCATTCATTTTTTTCAACTGATAAATCAAACGGACGTAAAACATGTCAGACGTGGAGTGAGTGCAAGGCTTTTCTCGTCTCCTGCACAATTTGGTGCAAATTTTATAGCAGGTATTAGAACTAGATGCCTCGTCTCAAAATGAAATATTCGTACAAAATGTAGCCTTTGAAATGTAGTTTTTATTATCGAACTTTCAAGCTCCTTTCGATGCTTTAGATTCTAGGGATTCCGTACGTTTGCGCTTTTGTTCTCTCTGACAGCCGTGTGAGAGGGAGAACATTGTGCGCTCTCAGCGCTGAAACCACACCTACAGACTCTCCAGAATAGACGCGCTGGGCGAATGTCGATACGGTTACACCCTATTACGCTCACAGTACACTCATTCAGAATGTTGTGGATTGCTCGTAGCCGTGTTACTGCTGTCACTAGCGGTACTGTGCGCGTGAGTAGCGCGCGCGCGCGCGGCGCGTGCAACCTGTGCAAGCTTCCTGAATCTCCTATTGACTTAGTAGTAATTAGCAGAACGGCAGCTATTTTGAGCGCAGTTTACTATCCTTGCTGCACGTAGCGGTGTGTAGCGTACGGAGAAACTTGTGGAGCAATGTTCGGCCACGACTTATTTAGTAGTTCACATAATGCATCGGTTACAGGACTGGGGAAGTCGCCACTAAGCAAGCTAATTCCTTATCTATCACATAAAACATGGAGTGTGTCAGTGCCAGTGTTGGCCGGCATGGCGGTTAGGGACTCACTTATATTGCCAGAGGTCCACGATTCGAACCCCAATACCAGCAACTGTTAAGAATTTGTGCAGTGGTAAGTGGCTAAGTGGTCATCTATGACATATATTCCTAGTCGTCTACGACTAGGAATATAAATAGTCCTTGTCGGAATCACACAAAGCTGAACGCAACTTGTAGTCAATCTGTCACACTTTTACCGAAAACTGTCAAACATGTAGCCAAAACTATAAAATCTGTAGCTAAAACGTCAATCTTGTAGGTAGAATAAATGTAGTTGAAATGCGTTTATTGAGAAGAATATGATTGTGGCGTATCTTTGAAAGATAGGGTGAAGAATATACGTGTAAGAGAAAAATGTGAATTGAAAGGAGACATAGCGACAAGGATAGAGAAAGGTATGCTTAGATGGTTTGGACACATGGAGAGAAAGAATGGTGAGAGAATGACCAAACAAATATATGAAGTGAGTGTGGAAGGAAGTTGAACGAGGCCGCCCTAGGCGAACATACCATGACCGAATAGGTAAACTTTTACGGAAGGGGCAAGTTCGCAGAACCCGTAACCAACGAGCAAGCATGAAGCGATGTATGACAGTGGATGAAGCAAAGGATGTATGTCAGGAACGTGACACATGGCGCTAAATTGTCTCTGCCTTCCCCTCCGGGGAAGAGGCGTGATGGTATTTATGTATTTTATTTTGGTTACAATGAATTTTCTCGAGTTCTGTGAGACCGAACACAACTCATGCTTTTGGAGTTTGCATTGCGTGCACATATTTCTGCCTTGTAGGTACTTACATAGATCAGAGAGTGAAAAATTGCTTCCCTTATAGAGCGTTGTATGAACCAACCCATCAAAATAGCCGTTATTCGAGTAATAATAATTATAAGATAAGGTTAATTCCAGATTTGAGTGTCAGATTAGCCAGGCTTGCAAGAGCGCGCTTCTCAAGCGGGTGGGGCGGGTTCGATCCCCACTGGGAGCACAATATTTAGAATTTTTTCTGAAATGGCTGCTGACACTCCGGTGAAGAAAAACATGGTGAGGAAATCCACTTAAAAGCCGATTGGACACCGTGAAGTGTATGACTAGTTAATTAGAGAGGTCTGTACCTAGCAGTGGGGTGAAAAAAATAGCTGTAAAGAAAGAAGATAAAGATGAGATTTGCATGAGATTTTCTTTTAATATGTTATTTAGTTTAATAGGTTTATTTTTAGTTTTTAATTTTTTTATTTATAAGTTAGTAAGTAATTTTTAAGTGTGAATTAGATAAATTTTAATGTATTATTCTACGCTTAAAGAATGTATAATCAATTATCGTGGATCAGAAAGAAATTCATCAAAACTACTGAACCGGATCCTTCGAGTTCTTTCTTACTAAGATTATTGTTGGAAATTTGTTCCGTATCGGATGCGATATCCGCTCCTGGGCTGCGTTCACTCACGTTAGCCTGCTTAAAGAATACAGAAAGAATTAATTGACGATTTAAGATAGAATTAATTCAGACTTTGTTAGAAAGCTAGGCGCGTAGGAAAGCTAAATTTTTTTTTGTTTTTTTTTTATTGAAACTGACACGGATGGCTACATCACCTAATGAACCAGTTTTTCTGGTACCAATGATCTCAGCCTTGGTGAACCTTTTTTATTTGATTTTCCTTGCTTAGCATGCAAGTCGCTTAATGAATCTTAATCAGAAAAAATACGGAAAACAAATAAAGAAAACGTCCGAGCCGGGGTTTGAACCCGGGACCTTTGGCCTTAGCTGCCACAGCAATACCAACTTCGCCACCCGGACCGTGACGTTCTCTCTTCAATTTGTTGCCGTATTCATCTGGGATCTTCTTAACGCTCACTCAGCGTTCTCACTCACTCAATTTGTAGCTATATTTTTTTTCTATAATTTAATTACATTTAAAATAAGTGTTTTGTTTTATTACTTACGATGAGCCTGGCACAGTTGTATAAGTGAAAATACATACAATGAAAATTATAAAATGTAAGCATAAAATTATATTAAGTAAACACGGACGGGCGGAAAGCGTAGTGCTTCCCGCCCTAGCCTCTACGCCGCGTCGCCCGCGTGCATAACCGCACAAGTAAACTGTTTGCTAACAATTAAATGAAAGTAAGGCTTTGGATGTAGTGCAACTATAGAATTGCAATGTTACTTTTCTTTCATTTTAATGTTCATAGAAACAAGAATGCACATTTATATTACAAATAAAAAAACGATACACGCACACAAATTTTTTCTTGCACTTTTGCCACGCCATGGCGGCGGAGCAGGGCGTCACAGGCGAGAGTCTAGTGTCCTGCTCGAGCTTACACAGAAAATGATACATTATACTATGCATGTCATCTTTAGCGCTCATCTCACTCATCCTATGTTTTAACATTTTTGTATCGTGCTATATTTTATAATAAACTTTTGGAATTTGGACCAACACAGATTCTATCCTCGTAGGTACACGTACGTTTTTCTTTATAAATATTTACTTACGTCCTACGTAAGTTATAGATTTGCGTAGGACGTCGAAGACGCAACGAGGCGTAATATAAGCGGCGCGAGGTCGAAGAAAAGATAAAAACAAATGAACTGTCAAATAAATTCGCGCGCGCATTCCGCGCCGCCGCCGCCGCCGCGACAATCCGTCTACTGAACGCGCAGACAATGATTTGTTTTACATTGCCATTTGAAATAGCTGTGACAGAGTGTCGATTGGTCAGAAATAGCCGAGTGGAATCGCATATAGGCCCGGCCGCTGCACTGACTCCGCCGCTCGCAGCTGCTCGACCAAATCCGATCCAATTGTTTAAATCGTACTACACGCGGCCGAAACAGAGGCGGGGAATTTAATTTTGACAGGACGGTGAAAAAAAAACACAGCGCGCCAGCCCCCGGTGAATTTATTTTATCGGGAGTAACTTTTTGTTTCGCCCTATGTCGCTGTATTTTATGATTTCAGCATTCAATTGGAATTTCGAGCCGAATGTGCGTGAAGTGCAGACGCGTACCGACCACGTTGGTCAGCCAATCGAAACGAATGCACAAAAAATGCCTACCTGCGTTGATTTAATTTGAAGTTTACTTTTCGGTTAAATATTTACTTAATTTTAAATTAAGGAATTTACAGAAAAAAATACGAGAGATAAGTCGTACGAAAGTGGAATTCTTAACTATTTCAGTAAAGTACAGTCGCAGGTGAAAGTGGAGATACAACCATGCAAAAAATTCAGACTTGTCAGCATTCACTAACAATACGAATGTGTTATAGTGTATAAAGGTTGACTGGAAGAGATTCGCGAATAAGTCCGCCTTATGCTAAGCAGATAAAGTCTATATTTATTTTATTTATTTCATTCTGGCAAAACTTGGTAAAGATAAAGTGAACAATATTATCGCACGTAGGTACACAGACACTAATATTAATGATTTCAAGTTCACGCAGTTTACATTTCTATTTATAGAATATATGCTAATATTGGGTGTGAAATGGTAAAATTATAAAATACAAAATATAGTAAATAATGAAAAGCTTACGGCGTTGTACGCCGCTGGAGGTTCGCTTCATCGACGTTTCGATCTAATATTTCACGTCGTGTATGAAGGCCGCGTGAAAAGTCTTAAGTTTTTCAAAATCAAATATGAGTTTCAATCGCGGTAACCTTAAAAATAGAACAAATTTTTAAAATGCAATAATTTTTTCAAAACTTTATTACGTTTCATTTTATTAAATTCCAAAAGAAAGACTTAAACGCGCATTTTTATTTAATCGGTAATATTCGTAGCAAGGGTTTCCTTTTCCGGCTCGTTGAACTCTTTTAATTGGCATCGAGCTTTTTTAACTGCCATTGTTTCGTTCCGTTCGATACCAAAATTCTAAATATCAGCTAAATTTTTCAGTATAAAACTAGGTACACAATGAAATAGAGAAGAGAAATCGATGCACAAAATTTGGCCCGCGAAGCTGAAAGTAAACAAAAGCGTAGCGCGCTACGATCGTCCTTCCCAGCCTCTACGAAGCCGCCCGCCCACAAACCGCACAAATAAACGTAGCAAACGATCGCCGCCGTAATCTCTACTCCGCTAATAAAATAATAACATCATAAAAAACAAAGCAAAGAAACCGAGAGATAAAGAGAGAGAGAGCGTAATAAAAACACTGCAATTTTAGGGGTATTTGTCGAGGTTATATCCATAAACTGAGAGAGCCCGGCAGCCGACCCGCCGCCGCCCCGAGCGCCCCCTGCCGCCCCTCGTCCGCCCCCCTTCTCTCTCGCAGCTCGGAGGAAGTAATGAATAAACCGGCAACGCGAATTTTAGGTAGATTTTATTTTTTCATGCCGCCTCTTTTCGCGGAATCTCGTCGGGGACCGGTTGATTTCAGTAATTTTGTTCTTGCCGTTTTTCAGTCTGGCTCGCGCTCGAATTAGTTATTTTGTAAAACGTCGGCGTTTAACGTTTAAGCCGCCCCGATTAACCGGGCGGCGATGTGACCGCAGAGGTATACTTAAGGCTTCAAAGGAGCCACTCGACGCTCTAATTCGGGTCCTCTATCTCGCACATTCCTAATCCCCATTCGAGGGGGTCCCCGGCGTCAAACAACGCGCACTAATCCACTTCACTCCACACAAAACTGTTAAGACGCGTTCAACGAGCGACTTGTGGACCGCGAGACGGACCCGCCATAATGGAGGGTCGCTTTCCGTCCGCTCTCCCGCCGAGCGGAAGGAGGAAGCCGGGCGAGATATAATAATAACCTTACAAATAACCCTAACGCGGAGATCGTGTTCGCCGCGGACCCGGATAATAACTACCTACCCAGCGAACCGGACTCCCCGCTCCGCGAGACTACATTCCGGGTTTCCATTCTTACTCCGATTTTATTCGGCGTCGCATCTGCTAGTCTACTGCAGACAAATAACTGAAACGAGCGAGCTATCGGAAGCTATCGTTTTGCTCTCTGGTGCACGTCCGCGCAATGTATTGTAAAATGTTGGTACGCTTAAACCTGCAGGCGAGAACAAAGAAGCGGCCGCGCTAGTTCGTTAGTTGGCGAACGCGAAACTGTGACGCGGCGCGGGGCGCGGCGGGGAGGAGGCGGGGGGCGGCGTTGCTAACTCATTTTGTTTGCTCCTCGTATAAAAATGTAGTTTGTTTGGTTGCGAGCGGGAGAACGTTATTGTTACGCTCAGTCCCGCGTCGGCTTTACGACTCGTCCGCACTCGGCGGCGGCGGCGTGCGGGAAAGCGGAGGGATTTTTCAGACTAATCAAACATAAATGGCGCATTAAGCGGCTTAGGGTGCAGCGCGGCGGTGGAGGCGGTGGGCCGTTTTACACGGTTCTACGTGTAAATTTTTCTTTCACTGAGAAAAATACTTGGTTAAATATGAGCCTACCAAACAACTTTTGTCAAAGTGACCAAGTGCGTGGTTGTAATACTAAACGACTTGGTTGAATCAACAGGAATATTTGATGAAAACAACCATACACGTAGTCAATTTAGCAAAGCTGTTTGGTACGCTCAAATTCACAAATGCCTCCTACACGTAACATATCAGGTGTACCTATATATTTGCGGAACATAACAGAACGCGTACGCCCTTTGGCTTTGCCTTTGTCCTGCCCTGCGATGAATCTCAATCTAAACCTTTACACTCACTTTGTTACACGCACACGTGACCCCATTCACTACCATCGCCACACTTCATTCAACACCATCGCGTTGCAAATTATTCCTTATGTCCATATATCTTTTTATTTATTCAAAAATATATACAGGTGAAAACAAAACAAATCATTGAAAGTTGCACGAAAAATGTTTCTACTGTCACCATGTTTCATTTCACGATTCCCGCTGCGAAATGAGAGATAATATTCCAGTCTCGCGCTCGTGCTTGTGCGAAGTGAATTCGCCAAGAGTTCGAGCGTGGAGCACGTACATATTCCCGTCCGCGACTGCACGCCCTCCGGCCGGAGATCGCTCCTCTATCGCTCAATACATTACACAATAAAAGAGACTCGTACAAATGCCGCAGTACAAAATGATTCACTGGAGGAAGGAGCGGAGGGAAGCCGTGCGGTTCGACGACGACGCCTCAAGACGAGCGATAAACAACAAAGTGGCGGACGCATACGGGGCATAAAGTGGGGAATAATCCGGGCGTAGGAGCCGGGCGTCTCGGTGACGCGGAGAGCCGCTTCAGCCGCCGTAAAAACGTAATGATGGAGCAGGCGGACGGCGCGGCGGAACCCCACGAGTTCTCACTCCTCAGTTATTATAAGTTATATGAATTTCTGCTGTGAATATCTCCTTATTGGGAATCACTGTATCTCATAGCACGCCACGCGGAGTAAAGACGTGTGAGTAATTCATACGGCAAATACGGATGCTTTCAAAGTGCGGGGGGTAGAGCATTTGGCAGTCCGCGCCGCAAAAGAACATCGCGGAGTAGCGGAGCGTGCAGTGGCGTGCGGCAGCGCCCGAGGGTGTCACATGGAGGCGGTGGCAGCCTCGATAATATCACGTCGACGCGACGCGGCCGCTGGCACCACTCCTCACTGCGCTGCGCCGCAAGTCCACGTAATCTTCCACACTGCACATAAATCCTCATGCATTTTGCATAGCGGCTAGGCCCGGCCGAGCCACACCCGTACTCGCTCTCGAGAAAACCTATCGCTAGGCCGTACGACGCACGAATGATCGTACAGAACTGTTTCTGCTAAATCTCCTCTATTCCCGAAGGGGCGAGTTATTGATTCGGTGAGTGCTTTTTAGGTATTAACTCTTAGGTATTAGGTATTCCCTGGAAATTTATACTTTTCCACCTCACCGCGACTCGATTTAAAGTATCGTGCAACTCGCTTGTAAGTTAGATTCGCGTTAATCACCTATGTACGTTTAATACCGACTCCATTACCTAAGAGCGGTAAATCAGTATCGGAGCGGTAGCCGAGTAATAACAGCTGAAAGGAGTTAGCGAGGCTTAATTGTGAAATATTAGGAGATTGAATGAAACACGAGCGCAATCTGCGGAGCCGACGCGCCGCACAGTAAATCAAGCGAGATAAAATCTTTAATACAGCGACCGCGGCGGTGCGGCGATACGAGAGCGGAGGATACTGTTGCGGTACAGGACGACGGTTTAATTGGTCGTGTGGCTGCACTGCGATCAATTTATGAACGGGCTTCCGGGACCTTTCGCGCGCTAAATTCTTTACGTATTTTTAAACGATACGTGTAGGTATGGATACGTAAGAGTAAGTAGGTATTTATAATTACGAGATGGTACATCGAAATTCGACCTTAGCATTTTAATATCAAGTACTCTAACAGGCTGATACATTTTAGCTTTCTGCACTATTTGCATTTATTTATAATACCTATGTTAGGTACATTTTCGCACACTTAGATTCGTCATTTATGAATGTTATTTATGGAAGTTATTTATACAACTATTCCACGATGTAAACTATTAAGTATGTTAAATCTCACAATTCTACAATCCCACAATACATTTCGTTTTACATTTAGGTACATATAAACTTTTCCTTTTTATTGTAGACTATTATAACTTATTGTAGATTGATTGCCGAGTTCGCAGAATTTTTAACACGATTCGTCAGCCTTGATAGCATGGTGGTGCAGACAGTCAACTGTCGTTATTGATTGTTAAGCAACGCTGGGTGCGGTCAGTACTTGGATGGGTGACCGCT
>WYDE02154650.1:0-11129 GCA_009867175.2 Adela reaumurella | reverse complement strand
CGGTGTCGAGTGATCTCGAGTGCGTTAACACATACGATTGGCTGAAATCTCTTCACTCACTCGAGTGATATTACGCCCGTAAGTAGTAGGGCATATTGGTTGAAATCGTGGCGATGTCTCTTCATTCGCTCATGTGAGAATAGCACGTTAGACCCGTGCCAGATGCTTTAACGAAGAATGATAGAAGACAAATTTCGTAAAGCAATGCGTAGTCCGGGTAGCTCGTTGGTTAGAGCATTGAGGGTCATATCATACTCAAGGATGCGGATTCGAGTTCCAGAGTTTTCACTTGGTGAGTAGTTTTTTAAGCAAACTCACATGAAATAAACTCGGGTGAATTCTAGGAATAATCCGCTGTATCCACTACCTACTTACTCCTCGGAAGCAATGAGATTTTCAAAGAGTCAATCAAGCGAAATCGCTGACAAATTACATAATCTGTCGCACAGACTATATAGCGATATTACGGCTAATGACGTCACGCCGCCGCACGCCTGTGCTGTAAATAGCCGAAGTATTATTTCTATTTGGGTAAAATATTAATTTCGTTATGGCAACATCGTTAGTCGCGACCACGAGCTCGAACGAACGAGTTGAGCTCCCGACCGGTGTAATGTGGTGAATGGTTTTCATTATTTTTGCATAGTTCCACATTCTAGTTACTAGTTAATCCTTACCAGTAGATGCCAGTGAGTGGAGTGAACTGTGTAGTGTTTTAAGACGTCAGTGATGAATTTCGAGGACTATGAGTCGTTGGACGGCGATGGGCCGGCGGGCCGGATATCTTCTACCACTCACATGACTGCTGGCGCGATCGCTGGCGTAATGGAGCATTGCGTTATGTACCCGCTCGACTCAGTAAAGGTATCTAAAAATGTTTTAAACCTTATGCACTGGCTAAGGCCGGAGCAGAATGGACGAACATATACGCAGTTGATATCACAGTCCATTACGATTGGACCTATGCGTGGAGTTCAACTAATTGAAAATATTTTTAATTTCTTGGCGAATTTCGTAAATTTCAGAAAAATTTCGATTTCGGGACTATTTTTGTTGATAGTTACACTTCGTCTAAACTCTCATGTCGATGCCGTCCCAACCTTGGATTTTTTTTCGTAGTACATACTTATCATCCATCGTATTTTCTGCGAAGAAAAACATCAGTAATCACATTAGGGAGTGTTTCAAGTATTTTAATTCGCGTTAAAACAGCGAACTTAGAAATATAACTAAGTTCGAACTTAGAAATAATATAACTAAGTTCGATACTGCCAAGATAAGTTTGCTAAGCAGTACGCCATATGCAGGACTCAACATAACCTCAAAATCGAGTTGGAATAACAAGTTTTTGCAGTCTCTTCGCGATTTTGAAGTTTTATTGGTCTGCAAAGGAATTCAACGATGACGTTTCGCGCTTTTACTTGCGGAGAACATCTAATCGGTTGATTGGTTCATTTAGACCGCTTTCGCTCTTACATAATTATATTTGGCAACATGAAATACTCTAAATTGGTCTATTAGGTCTATTTACTGCTCAGTTTTCGCGTATGTTTTGTTAGTCTAATATCGGGTTGAAAATGCATCGCTGTCAGTGTATTTGAGAAATATTTTTAGATTATTTTTTGGAGTTTTGAACAGTAATGTCCATTTGGGTACATAACATACCTACTTACCAATTTGTTATTGTGCCATACATGAAAACAAATTTCGTAATTATAAGAAATAACATATTTTAAACTTTATAAATTTTAGGGATGGGCTGAAATTTGTTTCACATTCGGTTCAACCGAATTTCGGCGGATCGAGCTAAATTTCGGTATTTGGCCGACATTCGATTCAAATGCCGAACATTCACAAGGAGTACTGTAAGGTTAAGGTGTCAGAATTATCCAGGCGGGCATAGTACTCGAGACTCCTCTCAAACGGGAGGTGCGGGTTCGATCCCCACTGGGAGCACAATATTTATACTACCCGTCGGAAATATCTGGGCACATTGAAAGAATGCGCTTACCCCGCCCCGCATCGTACCTGCCGATCTTACAGCGTTGGTACCGTTGCCAATGCAAGTGTATAGAAATGTGTACGCCTCGCCACACGCTCGTGCTATTTCGAAATATTATTTTATAAATTCTTTTATTTTTATTTGTTACGTCGTCTAGTTTTTGTTTATTTGTTATTAACTTTTACTGTTTAGTGCCGTGTGGAACCGACACTTAAAAGAATGACCCCACTGCATCTCTTCCCATGCATGTCGTAAAAGACGACTAAGGGATAAGGACAAGATATGGCATCTTGTCCTTATCGCTAAAGGGCGACAGGCTCGCCACCTCTCACCTTGGCACGGTACTTCTACCAAGTCATGCAATAGGTGGGTGTTAGTGCCTTTCATGCTACTTGATGTCTTGGCCGAACATCTTGCGAAATGTGGTGGTCGGTGTTGTGCTGTAATTCACCGGAGTTATCGCAGCATAACACCGATTGCTCTGCTTACCCTGATTCTGGGGATTTAGCGTGAGTGATATGTATGTATATATGTGTATGTATGTTTAGTGGATTTGACTGTTGATATCAAATGGGTACAACAACCCATTGTGGAGAACGAACTATCATTCTCAAAGTCATTTAGTCTTTTGAGGATGAAAAAGAAAAAAATATAGTTATAATTAATAATTTCAAACATAAAGTTTACCGATAACTTCAATTTGATATTTTGCCTTGATAAATTGTAAGTAAATTATTTTTCACCGTAGAGTTCCGCCCTTACGCCACATTCTTTCGAGGTGCCTAGATATTTTCGACGGGTAGTAACTTTAGAATTTGTGCGGAAATGGCTGCTGACACTCCGGTGAAGGAAAACATAGTGTGGAAACCCACTTCCAAGCCGGTTGGTCACAGTGGAAGTTTATGACTAAATCCTCTCTATCAATGAGAGATGCCTGTACACAGCAGTATGGTGAATAAAATACCTCCAAAGAAGAAAGAAGGTTTATAAAGTATATTAAATATGTACCAGGAAAACAAGTCTAATAGAACCTAATGATTTATCATCATGATTCTGTTATTTTGTGTGGTGACCTTGACTAGGTATTGTGAACTCAAACCGAACTAGACAACTTGTAATCGGTATATCTACCTACTATTATTGTTATGTAGTGTTGTGTCCTGCAATGAAGATGATTAGTATAGTCACTATACTATATTGTGTATATATAGTGGATATAGAATTTGCAAAGAAACCCCCGTAACTTGTAATTTTTTCTTATAAAATCTTTATAAGATAATGTATCTTTGAAAGATAGAATGAGGAATATGTAAGAGAAAACTGTGGATTGGAAGAAGACATAGTGACAATGATAGAGAAAGGTAAGCTTAGATGGTTTGGTTGGACACATGGATAGAATGGATGGTGAGAGAATGAGCAAACAAATTTGTGAATTTGTATGTGGAAGAAAGGGTTGAACGGGGTCACCCTAGGCGAACATGCCATGACCAAGTAGGTAACCTTTTACGGAAGGGGCAAGCTGGCTACACCCGTAATCGGCGCGCATGTATGTAGCTATATATTACAGTGCATGAAGCAAAGGATGTACGTCAGGCAGGACCGTGACAAACGACACTCAATTGTCTGCCTACCTCTCCGGAAAAGAGGTGTGATGGTATGATTGAATGATTGAAAACTTTAAGTAAGCTATATTTAACTTCAAGGTATGGGTTTTAGTACTGAGAGAGTAGTCCCAACGAATGTTAACTTGCCGTGCATGCCGTAAGAGGTGAATAAGAGATAAGTACAACACTCTGTGTTAAACTCAGTGTGGCCTGGCGGCTAAGAACTAGACTTTTCATGGTGACAGGAGCTCTTTTAAACCACAATGACAGCACATAGTTCATAATATATAACTTTAGAATATGTTCTAATTTAGCTTAACACTTCGGTGAAAGAAAACACCTAGATGAAATCCTTGCCTTAATAGTGAGAGAAATAGGAGTATTGCGTAATGAACCCCACTGGAGGGAAGCCGGCGTAAGGCATCAGCCGCCCCAAATATAAACAACAATAACCTTTGCCTTCAGTACTAGGTGGTAGGGTTTACCACCTAGTACTAGGGATCGGTATAACTGCACTGGATGCATGACTTCAATAACGATGAGAAGTTATTTATTTTCCTCAATCCGTAGAACTGATTCATGTCTCTGCATACGGATTGGTATTACATACTGTTTTGACGAAAAATTGGTTTCTGGAGCGTGAAACCAGTTCAACCCGGTATTGCAATTTCAAACTACATAAATAAATGAACTTGGCCAAGGTGTGCTATGGAAAAATAGTTCTTATGCTTATAGTTGGAGAATGTATTTGCTTTAGCAATATTGTACACACCCCTAAGTACATTTGAAAATTATACATTGCAAATAGCATGGAGACGACATCAGGTAAACACAATATCAACAGTTATGGATTATTATTAACTAGAAAAACCCGCGGCTCGTTCCACAGCGATTAAAAGGAAAACATATGATTTCATTTGCTGGTTAGTACATCCTGCCCGCCACGCTGTCTGTATCTTATAACCATCTTCACTTGTTAGAGAATACGTCAGTGAAACCCCCATGAGAATTGATTTGAGTCGTTCTCGAGTTGTAAACGAAAATAAATCCCGACGGCGCTTACATAGTTACGTGGTTACATGGCTAAATAGTTACAGATTTTCTTCTTTATCTGTTAGGAGCGGGCAGATCTCGCTACTTAAGGCGCGTGGCAAATCCACCTTTATCTGTTTGAAGAGGGAGCCCAAAATAACTAAAGTCTATTTTTTTCCAAGATGAACTAAAATGACGTTTCACCGACATTACAGCGTTGCCACCTTTAAACAATAGTGATGCAGTAGATAAAAATATTATCGATTAATCAATTTGATGATCGATATAATGCAATTTTATTATGAAAAATATTATCGATTAATCTAATGAATGGAATAATCGATAATATTTTCAACCACACCCACATAACTACTTAAAATTTGTGTGAAAGTGGCAACGCTGCAAACGTCACTTTAGTCCGTCTTGGACAAAATATACTGTATACCAGTCTTAAGGGCTGGAATCTACTGCAAAATATAAAACTATTCTTTGCCTATCGATCGTACTCTTTTTGTTGTAAAATATTATAATTTTCTGTACAAACTTGAAATTTTTAAATTTTTTGATCTTTTTTTCTCCGTGAACTTTGTATGGAAAGGCTTCCAAGTAGGGATGCAACCGATTACGATACGATTAATCGGCGATCATTCGTCCGATTATTTGATCGTTAATTATTAAATCGTAAAAGCCGATTAATGTCACGATTATTTACCGATTAATAATATACCTAATACTTAAAGCACTCAATTGGGTTTTACAAGTTTCCCTGTTATTCCGAAACTGGACCAGTAAATCTAAAAAGGATCAAAAACACGCGCATCATCATACTACGGGGACATTCTATCAATGAATTCTTTGAATTGGAAATTGCATATACTTTTGCATATGTGCAAGAGAACTAAATAAAAGATTGCAAGCAGCTTTCGTATGGAACAGTTCTGCGCATGGTGGCAGTAACTCTTTGTAGCGTTTGTGGTTTGGAACCAACAAGCTCTCGCATAAAAGTGATGCGTTTTATCTGTCTGTCAAATTGGCCGAGCGGACAAGAGCACGCTCCTCAAGCAGGAGGTGCGGGTTCGATAAGAGAAGTTATAACTTCTTTCTTCTTTTGCACGTGCTCAAGAAAGAAGTTATAACTTGTTTTCTTCTTTTGCAACCATTTTATTCGCCCCACTGCTGGGTACAGGCCTCTGTCATTTACATTATATGGCAGGATTTTACACTAGCCTCTACCAAATCATGTACATTTAGGCTTAGGCTCTGTACACCGCTCCCTGCCGTGTGCACCGCGCACATAACACAGATGCATGTCCCAACCACATGCAACAATGCAAACCAAGCCAATAAGATAACTCTCAATTGTTTTGCAAATAATTTATCCTCATTTCGCATTCTGAAACTGGACGTGTACCGGCGACTAACTCTAGTTGATGTGTCAAGTGAGAAATGACAGTGACACACATAGTGAAGTCTGTGTAATATACGTGTCTCCCTCTCGCACCTCGACCTCGCTCGACAAGTCGACTTGTGTTTTCTCGGTGGCTGTGCGGGCTGGACGCATGCATCTGACCAGAATAGCATAGCGGGACGACTCTTGTTTGTGATGTTTTAAATATGGGCGCGTTTTCCGGAATGCGTAATGAATGTAGTCGAGCTGAAGAGATTTTACAGTTTACAAATTAATAGGGCTCATTTCTTAATTTATTCACTGCATTGGGATATGTCTTATACAAATAACATTGAAACATCATGCCTCTAGCTAGAGGTAATACGCTCTTGGAATTCAATCAAGGATCCTGCAATAAGCGATAATAATTAAGGCCTTATTATATTTAATAGTAGGTATTTTATTGAAAGTTAACATTAGTCTAATTTAGTATTCCTCATACCACAATTCAGTAGATTGTCAAAAAAAATCATTAATACTTAGCACTAAACTCTAGGTTTTTTTTAATTGCTTTGGAACTGGGCGTATGTGCTTGAAGCCGGGGCCTCCAGTGCAGCCAATTTCACCACCGAGGAGGCGCCAGTCCGGCTTGAAGGTGGACTAATGTTTCTGTGGAAAGGCTAATGACCCGAGATTTGGAGATCCGTGGATTGTACTAATAAAGAAAGCTTTTTTCATTTTAAAAGTTATCCCGCTTTCAAATTGTTTGGTAATGCAATATGGTTCCTATTACCAAATGCTAAATTTTTATACCAAATACTTACAGAAATTGAAAAAATTAAAACAAAAAAGCTCACAAAATATTACCTACTTTTTTGGCATCAGTGTTGGCCCAATAACCTCCTTTCGGGAATGTCGCCTGTGGCGGTTAACACAGTGTATAACATCAAACTAGTGCTATCGACATATATACCTATGCAAATATTTCCAAATATAGTAACAAACTGACCCGATTGTATGATCTTTTATGAAAATAGCTATGCAAATGAACCTACACATACTTATGTAGGTATGTAGTATATCACAATAAACCTTGACATAATACATTTCAACGAAATCAGCTGTTACCTCATATTGAACACTGGGTTACTAAGATCCAGTGGCAGTGGGCTGGGCGTGATAGCCGTCGGGGTGACAATCGTAGTAGTAACCGTGTCCTACACTGGCGGCCATGGATGGGTAACAGTAAATGGAGCACGGGGAGACAGCTGCTGGGGGAAGACGACATCAAATCCGTTAAGAGGCAGACAGTGGTACCTCACCGATGGATGCTGGGATGATTGGAGGTGTTGTGTGCTTGTTTGTGGGGCCGGCTAATGCCTTGTGCGGGGGAACCTCTATTAGGGTCCATTGTGCTTGTTTGCTAGCCAAGCCCAGATATCTTTTAAATAAAGAAGATTCGCAAAGTGTCAACATCGTCATGAAGACTTCACTTCATTCTCCATGAAGAACATGAGCTCTGAGTGTCTATCTTCTCCATGAAGTAGATATGTGTCACTGTCTATCTTCTCCATGAAGAAGATGTGCTCTCAGTGTCTATCTTATCCATGAAGAAGATGTGCTCTCAGTGTCTATCTCCTCCATGCAGAAGATATGCTCTGAGTGTCCATCTTATCCATGAAGATGTGCTATGTGTGTCCATCTTACCCATGAAGATGTGCTCTGTGTGTCCATCTTATCCATGAAAGATGTGTGACTGTCTTCTCCATGAGAAAGATGTGCTCTCAGAGCCCATCTTCTCCACGAAGAAGATATGCTCTGAGTGTCCATATTCTCTATTAAGATGTGCACATGTTTTTATCTTCTCCATGTAGATGTGCTTTGAGTGTCTGTCTTCTCCATGAAAAACATGTGCTTTCAGTGTCTAGTGTCTATCTTCTCCATTTAAGGTATGCTCTGAGTGTCTATGAGTGTCTGAAGACTTGTGCGAGCGACGTTGGTTGAAGCAACATCTCATCCTGTCACTGAGCACGCTGCACTGCAGAAGAACATCCTCACCGGTCTCATCTTCCTGCAAGCAGCTCCTGCAAGAAGGACTGCAATGTCCAAAGTGACACCTATGTCCAAAGAAGTTTGTCCAAAGACCAGTCATCAATCTCACCAACATTTCACAACTAGTAGTCAGCTGTTCTGTCAAAGTTTATGAGCCAACTGTTGATTGAGTCCAGGTAGGGCTCTTGTGGGCTAATTCTAGGTGGGAGGACTGGCGGGTACAGCCCGGTGATCAGGTCCTCATTGGGACTATACCACCTATCCCGGGGGAAATGACTAAGACTAAGACTTCCCTGTGGTTGTCTTCTTGTTCAATCTTCTTAACGAACTTCTTCAAGGTGTTTTTCCATTCCAGATTGTTAAGTTTTTTAAACACATTCATTCTAGGTCCCTCCTACATTACACTTTTGACTTTTATCTTCCTTCTCCACAATTTATACAGTTTGATCCCCTACAAGACCCATTAGGTGGAGAGGTATTCGTATGCAGTATTGACCTTTAACTGTATCAGTGACTTTTTCAATGATTTCTCTTCATAAATTCAGGGACGTGATTGACTGCCTATAGTCGGTTGATATTGTGAGGCGTATGTCTAGCAGTGGACACAAATACACTGACTGACTGCGCCATATCTCGAGACGACATCAATCATTATTATACGTATTGTTTTTCTCATCTCTTCAGAACATTGCTTTGGGGTGAACAACCCGATATCTGTCGCGACATACATATTTGTACCATTGGTTTTTTTCTTATCGCGCCAAGTTCGTTAGTTGACGACCATTGCAGCGGTTCAGTGGCTTCAGAGATCACGGTTTAACCTCCATGCTCGTTTCCTTCTTCGAATAATAGGTATTAAGGAAACATGTAGGTGAAGCTCCCAATCAGCTTGTGGTCATGAATTAGAGGAGTTATGCGACGGTCTAGCTAGGACAATTCACCGGTTATGTGTGATTCAACGTACTCACGCCGCGGCGAGTACGTTTACCGCTCTCGTAGCGAGCAGACGTCTTCGTGACCATGAACAGGACGCACTATGCGAAACGTCGGAACAATCCGATAAATTTGCCTAGAGAAGAGCCGTAAGTTTTCAGAATGTAAAAAGGTAACTTGTACATTAACAAGTAGAAAAAAACTGATCACCAGCCTAGTAGTACAAATTACATACTAAGTACATACATATCACTCACACTAAATCCCGAAAATCGGGGTAAGCAGAGCAATCGGTGTTGTGCTGAGAGAAACCTTGTGTAATTACAGCACAACACCGACCACCACATTTCGCAAGTTATTCGGACAAGTTATCAAGCAGCATGCAAGGCACGAACACCCACCTACTGCATGAATGGGTAGAAGTACCATGCCAAGGTGAGAGGTGGCGAGCCTGTCGTCCTTTAGCATGGCATCTTGTCCTTATCCCTAAATCGCCTTTTACGACATGCATGGGAAGAGATGCAATGGGGTCATTATTTTAAGTACCCGCCCCACACGGTACAATTACTACCCGTTATAAAGTATAATAACAATAATAATTTCAAGAATTATTATTGTTATTAATTAATTAATTAATTACTAACCTAACCTAACTTAAGCTAACCTAACCCAACTTAAGCTAAACTAACCCAACCTTACCTAACCTAACCTAACCTAGCCCGATTCACCCGCCACTACACCACAGCCGCATTATATAGGGTTAAAGAAATAATCTCACTTTGCGTCAGGCTGGGCTGGCGATGATTTAACCCTGTTGATGTTTCGGCTGGCGTCTGCTTGTCCTCGCATCGAGTTGTCCCTGTGGCAAAGCTCCAGCGACGATAGGGTGGGGGCGAAGAGCCGGCGTTCATTACAAAAATAATTGGAAAAAATATTGATTTCCTAAAACGAAACTTTGCTAACCTCTTGAGACTTATTTCTGCAAAATGGTGGAGGAGGCCACCCCAAATTTGTCGTTTTAAAACTTTTTTTTCAAGACCCAAGGTTATTAAAATATTTTTATTAATTCTTATATAGCTCAGGATGTGGTCGATCCTACACTATTTATTTTTTCTCTGAACCTTCTTTTAATACTTACTGTTGACCTATAAACATAACGCTCCACTAAATATTCTGAAAAGAGGACATTTGGCGAAGCTAATTCTACACTCCTTAACATCGTATGAGAATTTTAGCACAGCGAAGCAATAAAATTAATCCTCTACTTTCGGTTAACGGTAAGAAAAAAATAATAATTTAGGGTTATGGCTGTTTAGGCTCGGGAAATCTGCTAAAATTCCAATTTTTATGACAAAGTTTAAAAATCTTAAAAAATTTTGTTAATAAAATTATAATAATATTGTAAATTGTTTTTTCCGTCACAGATAAAAATAAAAAAAATTACATTGAACTAAACTATTCCACAAATTTTGCTAAACTAAGCTTTCATAAATAGAAATTTTCAGAAAGGATGCTTCCTAAATAATTTTTAAAAATTGTTGTATTATTAAAACCAAAGAAATAGGATCTTAGAATTACTTAAATATTTTTTTATTATTTCGTTTTTATGTACAATGTTGAGAAAGAGGGAAAGTGTCCTGGTTATAAAAAAATTATGGTCACCAGTTTTCTGTAATGAAATGACCTCCACGAAAATTTATAAAAATTGTTTGTTCCTTCTCTCTATAGGGTGTTCACCCATTTGTATTTGCCCAGGACGTACAAATTCGAAATACGTCCCTGAACTCGGGAATGACTCAATCAATTCACATGGTAATCTAGTCAACCAGGAGTTGAACCCATACATAAATTCCTCAGTCAATGAAACTTTGATAATATCGCGGAGTATATGTTCGGAACTACGACTGACAAATAATCCAACAATTTTTTTGACGGGAAGTTGGGTTTTTTCAAAGAAAAGTGAAAATGTAATATAACTCCTACAGACAAATTGCTCCGCCCAAAGTTTCTTCGCCATAGGGTAGGTATTATTTACATAAATGCGTACGTAAAAAAATGTAACAAGTTTTTCATATGGAAACAGTAAATTAAAAATAAAATGTGTTTTTTCACTATATTT
>WYDE02154539.1:0-11130 GCA_009867175.2 Adela reaumurella | reverse complement strand
AGTTCGGCGAAGGTTTTCCTCAAAAAGTTGGACAATGTCCTCGGTGGGATGCTCCTTCCCTTGGCTAGTGATTTTTTCCCCAAGAATTTGAAAGGAGCTTCCTCGGCAACTGTTGCAATTACCCTGTATTACAATATTTCCGTTATTGTTGTGAACAGTCGGTGAATGCGCAACAGTACCTGACGGAGCTGGAGAAGCTCGGCATCAACGTGAAGGCCAAGAACTTCCTCGTCTTCCAGGGCGCCGTCGAGAGCATCGCTATGAAGAATCCCAAAGAACGAACCCTGCTCTTTGAGGAGATCAGCGGGTGAGCGCACAGTGTCCTTTTACTTGTTTCCAAGGAATAAGTTATTACTCAATTTTTTTAATGTTTTATCTTAAAATGTCACCTATTAATTTCAGTTAATAATCACATTATATTTAATTAAAAGAAAAGAGCATTATAAAACCATAATCTACGATATTTACTTAATAAGAATTTTCAATCAAATATTGAACCCGTTCAGCATAGCACGCGGCTGCTGTTAAAAGAAGAGGTGTCAAGTGGTGTGACCATTCATACACCTTCTGCCACGTGAATAGGCATTTTTATTAATTTCACTCTAAATGTAGGCACTCCTAACCCAAAGCTGTATTATTTGAGCCTGGCCTATGAAAGGAAATGCATTGAACCATGTTTAAAGTAGCTTCGCCAAATATATCCAGGCCTGTTGGCAGTAGAGAGGGGTGTCCAACGAAGTTGGAACTCGCAAATGAGTGGCTACTGTAGTATTGAAGCATACATGCCGTTTCTGCTCTCTTCAAGCCCTCATCAGTTAGTCTGCAATGACTAGGAGAAGGTGAACCACATTTCCCGTTCTCAGCCTCCTTCTCTACCTACCCATAGTTTATAGGATGCCTCCAGTGACGTGATATGTCCAGGTCCGGAGCGCTGAAGGAGGAGTACGAGCGATGTCGGGACGAAGTGAATCGAGCGGACGAGGAGGCGCAGTTCTCCTACCAGAAGAAGAAGGGAGTCGCCGCCGAGCGGAAGGAGGCAAAGTTTGAAAAGGAGGAGGCTGAGAAGTATACCCGGCTGAAGGAGGAGCTGGTAAGCATATTTCTGAGGAGATAAGATCTTCATTTTCAAGTAAATGAGGGTGCTCTTTTTACTAAAATATCGAAATATGTATAATACACTAGAAGCCCCGCAGCGCTAACGGCCATGCGGTAACGTAAGGCCACCCGGAAAGTGATAACACAAAATAGAAGAAGAAAAACACATCACTGTAGAGCCTATGTAGTCTGGACCCCGAGTAGTCCGGTGATCCCAGCAATCCGGGAAGCCGGCAGTTGAGGTTGGGTGCGTCCACGCGCGCCTTCCACGTGCGTGCGTGTGTTTTGACTGCAGTGCTAATGAACACGATCGATCGAGTGCTGCCGCGATTTACGCGACGCGAAATACATTTTCGTGACTTGTAATTTGTATGTCAAATGTAATAAAAGGGGCTGAAGGTTAAGACTTAGATAGTCATAATGTCATGTTTCTTTTTCGAAAGAGAGAGCAAGCTGTGTAATAAAACGAGAGAAGTAAGTAGAAGAAAATATATTACGAAATGGAAAAAAACATAATAATATACATCTGGGGAAGCAGAATGTTCAACTCCCATACTACCTAAACAATACCCAACTGTGTACTGTGCACGAGCAGAGAGACCTAGGAGTTCTGCTAACGCGTGACCTAAAGTGGGAGCCCCATATTGCCCAGATAGTAAAGAGAGGCAACTCCATAATCTGCCTTATCAAGAGTCCTTTTGCCACCTCGCCCTGGAAGTCACACTCAAAATTTACATGTCATATGTAAGGCCGCTTCTAGAATATACTTTTCTAGACATTATCAGGGCAATCAACGTAAACCAATTTAAAAACCGTTTGGACACTCATCTGAATAAGTAAAAAAAAATAAAAAGTGACTAAGTGAACTAAAACCGAATAAGTGAAAAAAAAAACTGTAAATACGTACATTAATGAACTATGAACAATGAACTTGATTTAGATTATTTTAGATACATCAGTTCATGCTGCTTGTTTAAAATAAAATAAATAAAGAAATACATTTTACATACCTAATTTACAGATCCTATCTTCAAAAAATTATTCTAAAGTACAGTAGAGCGCCGATTATCCGAATGTCGGTCATCCGAACGACCGTTTATCCGAACAGCCTTAAAACTGAGTTAGCGACGCGTGCGTCACTCCGTACCAACAGCGCGAGAGGTTTGCTCCACTCGTTTCGGCAATTCACGCTAGCCAAAACTCTCACCTTTATAATATCTGTCATAATATGTATTTTAAGGTAATAAATCTTCATTATTAAACACATCAATATGTTAATGTGTATACATTACAAAGTTATTTATTCTTAGATGTATAGAGGTCAATTATCCGAAAAAATCGATTTTCCGAACACCCATGTCCCCCAATTAGTTCGGATAATCCACGCTCTACTGTATGTCCATTTATTTTGAAGGAAGTTTTATGTCAATGTTTTCTTGACTACTCATAGGTATTTATTATTTTCTAAAACTGAAAGTATGATATAATATAAATTTTATTTAATGTGATATGGTCGTTCAGAATAAATAAAACCAATTTATTGTATGAACAATTTTTTCGTGTTATCAATAAACATATTGACATACTCTAATCCGGACGCCTTGATAATCCGGCAAAGCCTGGTTTTTTACCTGTCCGGATTTAAAGGCTCTACTGTATATTGCATTAAAGTTTGCCAGCCTTGTACATGTTACGCGCAGCAAGTACGCCCGCGCGGCAACTTATTTGCTCACTGCTCCGACCCCTTAAGGAATACCGCCGTGTTGCATAGCCTATAACGAGGATTTCTGCTCGAGCTTTCCCAAACTGTTCATTTGAGAGGAGAAAAATTTTAATTTGGAATTTGAATTGCGACAGGCACGCTTTGAGACTATTTTTCGCCTCGTAATACCGCCTGCGCTCCTTGCTTGTTCGTTTGTTCACTCACTCACACATTGAAGGAATTGAAGGAAGTGCGGACATGGCACCACCTACATAACTCACCAAGGTGTTTAGATGACATCACTGGTACCAGAAGAGCTGGTGCATTAGGTGATGTAACCGTCCGTGTCAGTTTCCATAAATAAAAAAAACTTCGTAATTCGGCGCGGTTAAACAATCTCGAGAGTTTATTCCAAGCGCTCATGACAGTCAAGCCTACTCTAACCGAAAAAGAGTGTGTTAAATGTTCTTTTTAAAATTACATAAAAAAAATTCTATAGGTTTTATAAAAAGACTTGAGACCTTAGAAACCCCGAGAAATTTGCCTCTAGGATTCTTGAAATTTGAGTTAAAAAAGATAGAGAAATCATCAGTGTCAAAGTCGACGGCACAAGGATTAAAATTTAGCAAAAAAAATAGCCATAAAGAAATGAAACACCAAAAATTCGACGTTTTTTTTTATGTTCAACGTACCTTTACAATATTTATATAATTATACTCGTAAATAAATGTACTTTTAGAAATAATAAAGTTTGATATATATGTTGAAAACCACAAATTTTCAAGAAAACAGTGGAGCTCGATGCGCGTGACGCGGCGAAAAAAACACAAAGATAAAAATTCACCCAGGGCCGGGCGACACTTTACCATAGGAAAGTTTATATTCAATGGAAAGATAGTTTCATCAGCTATCGATCTGTCACTGTCGCTCCTATAGGAAATGTCAATTGAAAGAAAAAAAAAAAGCAAAAAGTATGACTTTGCAACCGCGCGCAAACAAACTCAATGCAGAGGGATGCGCGTCCCTTATGGGAGCCGATGGCTGGATTGTAAAAGAGGCACATGCGTCCCTTATGGGAGTCAACGGGTTTAGATCTGTAATTTGGGCCTATCCCGCTAATAAAAGGTTTAAAATGGTGACCACTTGTTTCAATTGCCACTGAGCCAAAAGGCTAGGCATTCTCAGGGCCTCAAGGGAAGCATGTACAAAATGTCATAGAAATGAGAACATGGGAATTAATCGTAAAAAAAATGAATGAACATACATCCACGGATCAGACTACATGCATGATACTCTGGATAATATTTGTAAGTATTCTGACTTGTGTGAACTCATGGAGTTTGACGTTGGCAGGCAGAGGCCAAGGTGGAGCTGCAGCTGTTCAACCTGTACCACAACGAGCAGGACACACGCACTCTAGAGCAGGAGCTGCAGCACAAGCAGACGGAGCTCGGCAAGGTGGAGAAGAGGAAGCAGAAGGCGGAGGACGCCCTCAAGGAGAAGAAGAAGGAAGCGGGCGCCGTGCAGCGAGAGCTCGCCAAATTCGAGCAGGACATTCGCGAAGCGGTTAGTCTTTCTATAATATTAGCGAGAACTTCGGCACCGTCAATGTTGATTTTTGTGCGGACGACGCTCATGGGCATTCTGTTTCGGCCTGCGATTGCCGTGCTGGTGTGACAGGGGCCCTGTAGGTGTTTCTCTTGAACGATCCCATTGCTGGGAAGGGCATGCAGAGTTTGGTAGTGCGGAAGAAATGCTGGAGCGCTTTGGTTTTAACTATTGACAAAAAAAAAGAGGGTTTTTTATTTTGATGCTTATGTTTGTGTGGGGACTGTGGCTTTGCGCAGCAGCCTAAATCCGTTTTATTTGCTCGGCATTAAAAAGAGCAATTCATCGAGATGTTTTATAACTACATAGCATAGTCATAATTGTCGGTAGAGAGAGAGAGAGAATTTTTTTAACGCAGACTGTCATGGATGTCTCACATATCTTGTGTCAGCCAATCGTGCACTGTGAAGTTAGCCGGAGGCACTGTGAATATGAACTAACGTGAAGGGGTGTGTCTAACATACGCTTATCTTGCAGGAAGTAGAGATCACCAAAAAACGTCCCACCTTCATCAAGGCTAAAGAGCGTGTCACCCACACCCAAAAGAAGTTAGAGAGTGCGACCAAGACCCTGGAGCAAGCTCGCAAGGCGAACGATGCTCACCAGGCCGATATCAGAAAGCTGGAGGACGAGTTGAAGCAGGTGGAGGAGCAGAAGCAGACCTGGGAGTTGTCGGTGGTCGGCCACAGTCAGACTACTGGGCGGGATGTTCATTTGGAAGAAGCACAGGTGAGTATTGTAGCAACCTCGCAAGGCAAACAAGGCTCACCAGGCCGACATCAGGAAGCTGGAGGACGAGTTGAAGCAGGTGGAGGAGCAGAAGCAGACCTGGGAGTTGTCGGTGGTTGGCCACAGTCAGACTACTGGGCTTGATGTTGATTTGGAAGAAGCACAGGTGAGTTGCGTAGCAAGCTCGCAAGGCAAACAAGGCTCACCAGGCCGACATCAGGAAGCTGAATGACGAGTTGAAGCAGATGAACTAGCAGAAGTAGACTTGGGAGTTGTCGGTGGTCGCCCAGAGTCAGACTACGGGGCGTGATGTTCATTTGAAAGAAGCACAGGTGAGTTGTGTAGTAAGCTCGCAAGATCAACGAGGGTCTCCAGGCAGACAACAGGAAGCTGGAGGACGAGTTTAAGCAGGTGGAGGAGCAGAAGCAGACCTGGGATTTGTCTGTGGTCGTCCAAAGTCAGACTACTGGGCGGGATGTTCCTTTGAAAGAAGCACAGGTGAGTTGTGGAGTAAGCTAGCAAGATCAATGAGGCTCACCAGGATGACGTCAGTAAGCTAAGAGAATGCGCCTAGTCAAAGTGCATAAACACATCTGGAAGTCAATGTTATTCAGCCTAAAATACAGACCATCAACATTCAACGGCAAACACTGTGAGGACACCTTTTCTTCATTACAATGTGGCAGGGTTCACTCGCCCGGGTTCGTACCACCGTACTGAATGAAGGTTAGTCCTTGACGAAACTAACGACTTATCAAAATATTTGGTGTTTCTTGTCCACTTCAGTGTAGCTGGAGACATAGAAGGGAAATTTCTCTCATTGTACCATGATCCATCAGGATCACCATAACAGTAGAAAAAGATATGAGTTTAGTTCATTTTCAACCGTGTTCTATGTACACTGTAGATCACTGAGATTAAATAAATAATTATATTAAAAAATTGAGCAGTGCCCCTAAGGGACGAATTATGAAGTACTCCATGTCCATGCAAAATCTTATGGATCTACATAGTGTAAAACACGGTGAAGAATGAAAGAAGTCTCCCATATCAAGTTTTAAAAAAACACTAATGCATATCTACCTCCGCAGATCAAAGAGTACGAGGAGCTCAAGATGGAAGCGTCGCGCCGCGCTGCGCGCTACCTCCAGGAGCTGGACTCTGTCAACAGGGAACAGAAGGCGGACCAGGACCGCCTCGACAATGAACTGCGGCGCAAGTCCGAGTTCGAGAACAAACACCGGCAGAAGGGCCACGAGCGCAACGAGGCGTTAAAGAGGATTGAGAAACTCAATGAACACATCAGGTCGGTGCAGGTTGAAAATTAAGTGGGAAATCTGTCAATAAGTACTTTTACATCAACCTTTGTACATAAGCCACTCCCATTTAGCTCCACTTCTCTCGGTTTCCTGACCACGGCCTCCAGTATAAGGACACGGAGCCATCATTACAATGCAATTGAGTCTCACTAAACCGGATGCCGGATTATTGGAATGTTCGCTTTACTGGATTTTATAGGGAAATTCAGTGCAATGAAGGAGGCATGAGAATTCGCGCGCATGCTTTAAGTATGTCCTTATACATGAAACCTTACGCTCAAACTGAAGAAGGAGCGCGGGCAAGCTTAGGGAGCGGTGGCGCAGGATGTCGGGCTACTGGACGTGGGTGTATACTGATGTGTCGGATTAGTGAGACTCTATACTGTATTAACATGTGGCACGTTTGTTTATCAGGAGCTCGGAGCAAGCTCTGGAGGAGCAGCGTCGCCTGCGTGCGGAGCTGCAGTCAGACGTGGGCGAGAGTCGCGGCCGCTGTTCGGAGCTGCAGTCGGCGCTGGAGGAGGTGGCTGCGCAGCTCGGAGATGCGAGGGTGGACAAGCACGAGGACGCCAGGCGCAGGAAGAAGCAGGAGATCGTGGAGAGCTTCAAGAGGGAGATCCCTGGAGTGGTGAGTCACACGCAGTTGCTTTGGGGTCCACCAGCTAAAATCACCATATCCCACGCAAAAAGTCACATAAATTCAGCCAATTAGAGTGCAGTATCGAGTGCATTAACACTTCTGATTGATTGAATTTATTTGCTATGGTATAGATTTCTGAAGGCATGTGGCAATGCTTCTAACGTGTTAACAATTGCCAGTCCGTTGCTGCTCCTAAGAGAGAATTGCATGTAATGGTTCCACAGAGTGTAAAATAATGATTAAATTTTTCATTACAGTACGACCGCATGATCAACATGTGTCAGCCGACGCACAAGCGTTACAATGTGGCCATCACCAAGGTGCTCGGGAAGTACATGGAGGCCATAGTTGTGGACTCGGAAAAAACTGCACGCAAGTGCATCCAGATACTGAAGGAGCGCATGCTGGAGCCGGAGACATTCCTGCCCCTCGACTACATACAGGCCAAGCCACTCAAGGAGAGACTGAGGTATAGTTCCAACACACAGGCACTAAAAAGTGATCATCACCACAAGTGGCTGCCATAGTCGTGGACTCAGAGAAAAGACTGCGTGCAAGTGCATCCAGATACTGAAGAAGTGCATGCTGGAACCGGAGATAATCCTGCCCCTTGACAATATACAGGCCAAGCCACTCAAGGAGAGACACAGGTATAGTTCTATCATACAAGCATTACAAAGTGATCTTCACCACAAGTGGCTTCAATGGACTTGGACTCGCGAGCAAGTGCATCCAGATACTGATGAAGTGCATGCTGGAACCGAAGACATTCCTGCCCCTCGACTATATACAGGGCAAGCCACTCAAGGAGAGACTCAGGTATAGTTCTAACAAACAAGCCTAACAAAGTGATCATCACCACAAGTGGCTGCCATAGTCGTGGACTCGGAGAAGACTGCACGCAAGTACATCCAGATACTGAAGAATTGCATGCTGGAACCGGAGACAATCCTGCCCCTCGACTATATACAGGCCAAGCCACTCGAGAAGATAACTCAGATATAGTTCTAACACAAGCATTACAAAGTGATCATGACCACAAGTGGCTGCCATAGTCGTTGACTCGGAGGAGGCTGCACGCAAGTGCATCCAGATACTGAAGAAGTGCATGCTGGAACTGGAGAAATTTTTGACCCTCGACTATATACAGGCAAGCCGCTCAAGGAGAGACTCAGGTATAATTCTAACACACAAGCATTACAAAGCGATGTTCACCAAAAGTGGCTGCCATAGTCATGGACTCGGAGAAGACTGTGCGCAAGTGCATCCAGATTCCATATACTGCTGAAGCGCATGCTGGAACTGAAGACATTCCTGCCTCTCGACTATATACAGGCCAAGCCACTAAAGGAGAGAATCAGGTATAGTTCTAACACACAAGCATTACAAAGTGATCATCACCACAAGTGGCTGCCATAGTCGTGGACTCGGAGAAGACTGCACGCAAGTGCATACAGATACTGAAGAAGTGCACGCTGGAACCGGACACATTCCTGCCCCTTGACTATATACAGGCCAAGCCACTCAAGGAGAGACTCAGGTATACAAGTGGCTGCCATTGTCGTGGACACTGAGAATCATTATGCACTTGCCAGTCCATAATGCCAGTCAATAATTCCAACCTTTTATACATATCAGTTTTTTTTTACCCGACTAAGGCGAAGCAAAAGGAAGGGTTATGATTTTGGCACCCTATGTATGTATGTATGTATGTGGGTTTGTATGTTCCACCCTACAGCCTAGAGCAATAATCCGAATTTTTCAATGAGAAAAATAAAACAAAGTGAGCTAAGATTTGAGTACACACATAGTTAGATACAGTGCGCCATAAAATAGTAGAAAATAAATGATGGCGCTACCACAGTTCACATAGCAACATAAATTACTGACAAACACATAATTTTACATACCCGAACCCACCGTCATCGTGAAGTTTCCTATGCCGAGTTCGCCACTTTTGCTACTAGAAGTTGCTGAGATGCTGCCAAGATAAGTTTGTCTATATACAGGTAAATTAAGTTCAGCGTGCTATTATATTAAAAAAATCAAGGAATTATTTGGTATGCAAGCTGCAAAAACTGTTTATTGTGCTTACTTTGATAGTCTCATGTCTTATGGACAATTGTTCGGGGGAAATGCTGCTGAAATAAATAGAAAATTTGTTCTGCAAAAAAGCGCATTGAGTTGTATACTTAGTATGAAAGTGAGGGACTCCTGTAAGGAGAAGTTTAGTAAAATAGAAATTTTGACATTATCAAGCGCTATACATAATATAGCTAGGAAATATATACAGAATGCTACTGTGCATTCTGATATATGTACATCATCATGACACCAGACATAAAGATAATGTTCAAATTTCCAAGCACAGGTAGGTAAGCTAAAATGTTAAAAAGCTTTGTCTGTAATAGGGTTAGGTTCTATAATAAAATATTTGTAGAAATAAAGAATCTGAATGACACCTGTTTCAAGAAACCCAAAAACTATTCTTGTAAGGAAGGCGTAATACTATCTATGTAAAAGCAACCTTAACTGACACATTGTTTTGAAATTCTGACTGCATATAAATTTTGACATGGTACAATCTGTATTACTTATTCTGCTACCTGGGTTAATATTATTCTTGACAATTTTATACTTGAGTATCATTTTTTTTTTTTAATAAAAAATATAATATGTTGAAATATTGTGTCCACTTTCTCTATTTTATAAAATGAGCCGCAATGAGCTCATAAATTTATGAGAATGCGTTTTTGTAAAGCTACATGGATCAAGCATGCAGCGCTAAGGATATTGAATAGACGATAGAGATTTAAAAAAATAAATTATAAGGTGTTAAGTTATCGGTTAGATGTTTTAAATGTGGACGATTCTGTATCTGATAGTCAGTGTCAGATTTTAATAAAATAATATTAAATATTTATTTTTTATGGAATTATTTTTTTTTGTTTTTAAAATTTATTATGTTTTATTTTTCCATACAATTTGAGTGCAGGTATTTTTTGCTCAATTGCAAAATTCGTAGAACAAGGGTGGTCACTTTCATGTAGGAACCTACAGTGTCACCTCTTTTGGTGTAATGTTTACTTATCACCGTGTAGGTATATTGACTAGTTCACACCTGTGTTTTACAAAAATAGGAGAACTTCCAAATTTTAAAGAAATATGTTCTAGATGAAATTTGTGCCAGTTGAGGGTACACCGAGGGGTACACATACCTATAATATGCATGATAGATAAGTTTGTAATGGGTGGTGCTAGAAGGGATGCAATTCTAAAGGGTCTAAGTGGCAAAAAATCGCAAAACGATATTTTTGCGGAAATATGTTCAATGTGTCAAAGATAACACAAAGAGTATAAAGTGCCTAATTGCGCCCTTCTATTACACAGACGCTATTAAAGCAAGGACCAGTGCGTCTACCGTGCTAGCATCACATGACTAAGTGAAGAGACTACTACGACACGATTTCAACCAATCAGACTGGCCGTGTCGAGCGCATTAACGTTTACGATTGCTTGAAATCTCTTCACTCACTCGAGTGATATTAAGCCGATAGAAACTCATGTCTATGTGCCACTACGCGTGTGCGTTTAAGTTTTTTGTTATACCTCGAATTTAATTTCTAGGCACACAGACCCTACAGAATTTCAACCCTTTGCATTCCACTCACACACGCGCCCCAAATGAATAAAAAACACAGGATGCTACCTAAAATATTTGCGCGCGTAAACAACTCGCGTACGTAAACAGTTTTAGTATGCAACCATAGACAACCAATTACTGTTCTGTTAAGTCGGGAAATTACGACAACAAATGAAGTAAATATTTCATCTATGAGCATTGTGAACAATTTATGGTGTGAAATTTCAGAAAAATTAAAAAAGGGAAATTGATTTGCTTTTAATCGGCGAACTTTCAAGCCATCATGATTTTAGTTACATACTATGAGCATATAATAAGTCATCATCATCATCATCAGCGTTTAACCGTCCACTGCTGGACATACGCCTCTCCAATTTGTTTCCAATCCTCCCGG
>WYDE02154428.1:0-11131 GCA_009867175.2 Adela reaumurella | reverse complement strand
TCATCCGCATAGCAATCAATGTGTCCTAGCGTAAGCAAATCATTGATTTGCAACAGAAATAGTGTTGGAGACAGCACTGACAATAAGTCGTCTATATTGCCTTAACGGGTTATCCATTAATTATGGGACACCCTGTATATGAGGGTAGATACATATAAACTATGAAACGGAAAAAATAATTGTCATGAAAAAAGGAGTTCTCCACTAAATAGTTTTACATTCATACATACCATCACGCCTCTTCCCTGGAGTGGTAGGCAGAGGCAATTGAGCGCCATGTGACACGTTCCTGACAGGTACATTTTGCTTCATCCAATGTCATACATCGTTTCATATGTACATGCTTGTCAGTTGCGGGTGCTACGAACTTGCCCTTTCCATAAAAGGTTACCTATTTGATTATGGTATGTTCGCCTAGGGCGGCCCCATTCAACCCTTCCTTCCACATTCGCTTCATACATATTATTCTGGTCATTCTTTCACCATCCATTCACTCAATGTGTCCAAACCAACTAAGCATACCTATCCTTTATCCTATATTCTCTATCCTTATCGCTTTGTCTTCTTTAAATGCACATTTTTGTCTTACACACGCATTTTCCAAATTTTTTTTTTCATAATTAAATCAAAACGGACGCGGTGTACTGAGGTTTTTCTTAAGTCTGACAAAACTCGAAAAAATATATTAGGGTATAAGTATGCCTTTGGTGTTGCCTTTTTGGGTTGCGGAGTAGCCCAGTTGGTGAGCGCACGCCTCTTACTCGAGAGGTCGTGGGTTCGATACCTGGTATGCGAATAATTTGTCCGGATATTATAAACTCGGTTAAAATTTGTGTGCATAATTACAATTACCCCGGTGAAGGAAAACACCGTGAGGAAACCTATACACTAACAATACGATGTGTCGTATTGAATAAAGGGTGACTGGATGAGATTGCCCCAGGCAATAAGTCCGCTTCTGCTAAGCAGAAGAGTGTACATTTGTTTATTTATTGAATTTGATAATTTCGCGTATTTATTAAAGTATAAATGTAGAAAACACATTTGTAATTAACACCCGTGCCAGCTAACTTTTAGGGGTCCGTAAAAATAGAAGCTCTATCACTTTCTAAGTCTTATTTATTTAAGTTTTAACAATATGATTCAATTTGGTCCCGAATGAAAGTAAGTCATATTTTATCACGACAGCACAACAAAAATCCGGCCAAGTGAGACCTTCACGCGCCGAGGTTCGCGTTAATCATAATGGTGGACCAAGCAAAGGCTGTACGCCGGCAGCGTGTGTTGTAGCGCTATATTCTCTCTGCCTACTCCTCCGTGACAAATGCGTGATGATATTATTTTAATTCACACACACACTCGCTTCACAAATCGCTGTGATGTAGAGTGTTTCTGTGCAGACAACTCACACATTATTTTAGCGCGTAAATGTTAATTAAGTTTTTCCTACGACGCGCGACGTTCGTGCCAATGATCACTGCTCCACCAGCACGCTTATTACGAGTTAAAGCCGTGTTGTTCACCCGTGATGATCGCTAGAATTTAGTATGTAACACGGTGAAGCGAAACTTTCACTTCACCGTGTTACATACTAAATTGTAGCGATAATCACGGGTGAACAACACGGCTTTAACTAGTAATAAGCGTGCTGAAGTTTTACGTGGAATCCAAACCATGGCCAGCATCAACGGTTAAGCGTTCACACATCCATTAACTGATCGCGCTAGGCAGCCCTTAACTTAAATCCATCGCTCCATATCACTATATCGAAATCAGTCCGCATCTAACACGTGTCATCAAACTACGATGTCATAATAATACGGTGACATCCAATTACGTATACTGTAATACGCATTCCCGATTTATAATTTTCGAGTCACATACTTTAGACTTGAACGCTTGATAGCTTTCGACTGAGAGCTTTCATACGGCTGCGTGTCTATATTTTTTTATAGTGAAACTGCATGGGTAGCTGTGCCCAGATTTACGATAGAAGCTCAGGCACTGCCAATAACACCATCCTCCTCGCTAAACTACGCACAGAGAGAGATACGATGTCAGCTGTAATTGGACAAAAAGGTCGTTGTCTAATTTATGAACACGCCTTTTGAAGTTCCCCAAGTTGTAAACACACTGATTCTAAAAAAAATTTTTTTTTCTTAACTTTGTCTTCTACAAGTTTAAAATTTTTATATTGCGAAGTAACGTTGCAGTCGATGCACCAGATAAATTAACTTTTACAAAAAAAATTCACAAAATAGTTCCAGCCATTATACGCATTTTGAGACTTTAACGAGCTCTGTACCCTATTATATCCGCAAAAACGGCGTAACGCACTTTCGCTGGAAATAGACCCATATCAGTAATTATCGTAAAATAATTTTCAGTGATAATTCTGCATATGTAGGTACCGCGCCGACAGCGCCAACGTATTTTGACAAGAATTTTAATATTGATATACGTACATATTTATAATAATATTAAATGTTCTTCATAATAAGACCAGAAAAGACAACATCTAGTTGCGAAAACAGGATCTTGGTTAGTTTTCGCTATACGTAATTAAGGTTGTATAAAAATTACCTACAGAATTTCATGTTCTGAACCTATTCTGTTGTACTGCCCGGTCCATTCTGGCAAAAACAAAATGTCTTCATGTATTTATAAAACTTACCAAATAAGTCTATCAAATCCAAAACGAAATGTGAAAAGAGAAATCCGTACTAGAAAGACAAGCAATATGCTCTATCTATATACCTAATTGTTTAGTCATCCTAAAAGTACGGAAATGTCTGAAACTGTAGAAGATCCGCAATTTTTAATTGCGTACGCGCAGTCAATCGTAACGCGACCGTCTGCAGGAAGGAAGCGAGTGTGAAGAATGGCGAGCGTAAATTGAATTTGAAGCGATAAGTTCCTTTTGATGTTATGCGTTTATATTATTTGGAGACAACAAAATATTTCAACAATCAATTTCTTTAAAAAAATTGATGCGGTTTTAAATATGTCTCTATTATTATTCTATCATGGACAAGATTTTCTTTAGTTAAATAGTTTGAATAGACTTTCATATATCAATATCACTAAAAATAAATAAATATAAATCTAATGTCGGAAATTGAGATTTCGATTGATTTAATAAGGGCTACATTTAATTTGTATTTCATGCATTCACATAGAATACAAATATATGCATTCCAATTAAAATAATTTAGGAAATGGACAAAAGTTTTAAACAAATAGCTACAATAAATTTTTGTGAATGCAATGAAACACATAACCTGTGTGAAAATGAACAGGATCAAAACTGGTGACAGATTGCTACCCAACTGGGTCCAGTCCGTGATAGAATGAACGATAAATTCCTGAAGACGTAAATATATTTACAATAAATTTTCATACATGTTTCTAAGATAAAGACTGAATTTATATTAAAAATATATTAGCTAAATTTGTACTATGTTTATATCAAGCGACGGTGAAAAGAAGTGATTTTTTTTTTAATATATAGTACGTCAGTTTGAGTGTCCGTCGACTTTACGCCTAAACTTATTAACGGCTTTTCTTCAAAATTGATTTTTCGTAGTTTAAATATTTTTTTAAGAAAAGCTTTAGTTTTTATAAATTACAAAAAGAAGTCAATTGTTTCTTTATGAAGCTGATTTTCGAAAAATTGCTCAAAAGTTTTTGCTTATATTTTGCAAATCGTCAAGTAATTCCTAGCGTATTAATAAGTTACAGTAATCATTATTTTCTCAGGGAAACTCAAATAAAACTAAGCTGCCATTCAAACATATAGTCATGTGAAACCAGCGTTGACCCACGGCTTCGCCACCTTCCACGCGTACGAAGTCGCTTATGAAACTAACTAGGTATCCTATAATTCTATGCAAAAACAATTAAGTGGATCCGTTACACCATTATTGCGTGAAAGAAATACAACAAAAAACGAATAAACCACTAAACAAACACACTTTCGCATTTATAAGACTCGTATTAGTCTGAATATGGTTCATATACAATTTATTAATTTTCAAAAACTAAAAAGAATACACAGAGTAGCTTATAAACAAATACATATATTGGAAAACTAAAATAAACCTACTAAACTAAATAACACATACCTCAAAAGTAAAGCTCATGCAGATCTGCTGCAGCCCCGTCGCCAAGTGTTCCGAGTACTTTCCCAGTTTATCATTATGATTCTCTATGATACTTATGATCTTATGATACTAAAGACTTTTTAAATGAAGTTAGAAAGTTAGTGGGGTCTGCCCTGCCGCATATTTTTATTATCACACTTGCCACGTAAAATATTATAAATTAACAAGTAATTAAATATTAGGCTTATAAATTTCACGGCTTATATTGATACTCAAATACTTGGTACAATAAAATATTTTTATTCTGTATCCGAGCTCAAACTTATTTGGTCGGATAGTACCTACGACGTGGATTCATTGAGGATTTTGCGAGTACGGTCGAGCGTAATTGGACGACGCATAGAACTTCGTCAAAGTAAATGATCGCCAACACAATAGCAGTTCCTTGTTCTTGCTAGAGTGAAAAGATTCCACAAGCAGCAAATTTAGTATGACCACAATTTTCATTCATTAACTATTACTACGGAAGTTTGCACGAAGAAAAAATACGTAGGAAGTTCAGTCTTTACGGTCAATATAAAGTAGCCTGTAATGCAGCCTTTGTTTAATTTTTAACGGATTAACGCAATAATGAAATCAACGATTGATCCATCCTTTGTGCGGAAGGTCTAGGAACGATAGTCTGCATTTTTTATTCATTGTCTTTTATGGTTTTGTCTGCTTTGGGTTCTTCTTTGCTAATCAAGAGCTAAGTACTCAATTCGTATGTATACATGTGAGATCTTAATGCGAGAGAGAGATCGAGAATGCGTGGTATGGTATGTACATGGTACATCTCACACCATGTACATGGTGTGAGATTTCTGTTATTTAATAGGTTTCAACGTGCTTGGTGATTTTTTTATTCTTCTAAATTTATAAATTGTTGTTTTTTTTTTGGAACTTCACCAATGCCTGTATGTACGCCAGTAACGTAGGTACTAAATTTATTCTCAGTATTGAAAATTCTTTACTCGTTCGTGCATTATTAATTTAGATATCGCCTTTAATATTCTGAAAAACATCGCTGCATACGTACCTACTATCATTCAATTTTTACTTTTTTTCGTATATATACAAAAATTAAATACTCAGTGATTATGATAAATTAGGAGACCAGCTCGCCTGGTCTTTAGACAATGCATCTCGCTGAAGATTAAAATGTGTGTACCATACGGGAGTCCACCATTTCTACTTAGCCAAGTAGCCACGCTCTCTTTTATCTGTGTCTGTGTCTTTTAGCCGCCTGGTCAGTGGTCACCTCTCATCCTAAGTCCTCTTTTCTTTTGTAGGCCTTATTATAGGTATTATTATTAGTTTATATTAAGTACTTACTAAGTTAGGTTATTCAAATAAATTTTTAACTAACTAGATATGCCTACTTGGGTGGGTTTGCAAATTTTGTTAAATATGTAATTGCATATAGGATGTAACAAAAATAAATATATTGAATTCTTATACCTATGTTCATTCTTATAAGTTACAGATCGTTCATGCTTCGTTATGTTTCCCAGATTATAGTTTTCCGAACTTGTCTCGTCGAGTTCACAGTGCATTATCGCGGCTCATATATTCCTTCTGTGATACTGACACGTCTTTTAGAAGCTAAGAATGAATGTTTGTGTCTTAGTCACAGCCAATTTTTATACTTGTTTACAATGGATGGAGTAAGAAACAAATTATGTGATCCAGTACCATGCAGTGCCATGTTCTTTCAGACCTCTGATGAACCATATATGAGTCACGAATATACTCAGAACCCTAAAAGTCTAAAAAGTCGCCGAAGTTGGACAAACCCATCCGCGGTTTTTGAATTAGCATTGCGCTGCGCGCGTGTCAAATAATGTCTGTCATACACGGTGGACGCTTTCAATATTTTCCTCCAGCTTACTACTCAATCGATAAAAAAAATATTAAAAATCCTTATTATTTCGTTATACTGGCAACTCACCTTATTCACAAGAAATACAACAATAGAAAAATCAATAATTTTGGATACTAGTCATACCACTATATACCGATATAGCTTCTAAAGGTTACTAGCTCGCCACTCACCAAATTTCAACTTCCTAGTAAAATAATTTGCAAGAAACTTCGCTGCAAAATCAAAGTAGATACACTTCTAGATTCTGCATTGAACTAAAAAAATTATAGGCTAAGTTCATGAGGTTAGTCTTTTTATTTTAGTTATTTTATATGTCAATAGCTCACCACACACACAATTTCAACTTCCCAGAATAAAAACTGGCGAGAAACTTCAGGCCAAGGTATGTGTATAAAACGCCAGGCACAGATTGGCGGAACTGACGTAGAATCGCGAAACTTGTTACAAGACTGACGTACCTTGTAATTAAAGTATGATTTTTAGACTAAGTATTCCTTTAATTGGACTAGAATTATATACGAATTATGTGTATTTATATACGTATGAAATGTAATAGATGTCGATATTTATACCGCGTTCGTCGAAGATCAGAAGTGCGGACTGACAGACGGAAACAATTGCTTGGCAAAGACGGTTTCCATTTTTGATGGAAAGCAAATAAGTACTGCAAGTTACAAGACTGTATATTCAGAAACCACAGAACAGGGACGGTGTAAGGGCAAATGGCCCTCCTTCGGACAGGTTGGTTTAAATACTCTGTGTGAGAAATGGATTCAAGACTGATGTCTTCGCTGCTGATGTTGGAAGAAGAGGATTACGAAGCGAAGTTGCTCTATAGTCTCCTCAAAATTCTAGGCGCCCCAAAATCGGCGATAAGCCCATATAGAGAGCAGCCAACGAGCATTCAAATTTAGCTTCGAAAACGTCACTGGCGAATATGGATAATAGTTCTTACGGCCGGGGACATTTTAGGCAAAAGTTTACCAATACCAATTACGAAATTTTGTATAATAAATTGTAGTGCCCAAAAAAATCTAGTCTCTAAAGTCACAATGGCCATGACCGCATGTAATGAGACAAGTCTAAATAAAAAAAATTAAAATTCATTTTTAATTAATTTTTAAGTTCTACTCAATCGTACAAAAGCCACACCATGGAATGCGGCCATACAAAGTTTCAGGACCAGTTGAAATTCGAGAAAATTTCAGAAATACGTATACAATTCAAGTGGTCTGGTGAATCATGGGTCTGGTTAAATATGTCCTTGTGATTCTCCGTTTATAAATAATATTAAACAGTGTAAAAGTGTTTTTACTGTCATCCGCTGTGTTCACTTCCACTTCATTCAATAACTTGTGGCTATTGAAGGATGAGTAGAACATAATAATAAAAGTAAAAAAAAGTCGAAAAAGCAATTTTTAACAATTATTTTTATTTTTGACTCGTCACATTACATTATCCATGTAATGTGACAAGTCAAATATAAAAAAAGTATGTCAAAAATTGCGATATTTAAGAAAATGTTTGTCTAACCACTAGTTATACAACAATTTCATAGCGGGAATCGGTAAACTATTACGTAAGTAACATGTCCACGGACGTAAGGACTAAGAGAGGCAGGTCGAGATTGGGACTGGTTCGACACGTGCAACAGTCGGTGACATTGACTGAAAAATAAATGATAATAAATTGTACCATAAGTACAAAGTAGACATTGCACAATTTAATGTTTTGTTTACCAATTCTGTTCACACATTTTATTGCATCTGATCAGTTTTGGCTATAAAATGTTTTAATTGTTATTTTATTTATCTCTCTAACGATGTTTACTTTTTCAGTGGGGTTTTTCCTAGTGGTATTATAAATACGAAAATGTTTTTAAAAGCAATTTGTGTTTTTTATTAAAAATGCATACTTACATCAAACTATTTTTATTTTATAGAGCGTGTATGACGATGGTAACCGTTGAAGCTACCATACCCTGCATTTGCAACCGTAAACAGGAAAACTGAACAGGAACGAAGTGTTCCTATAAGGGTTCAGTTTTTCCCTGTGATGTACGGAACCCTAAATTTAAATGCAGCTCATGGCAAGCGCTATTTTTTTTTTTTGCTTGGACAAGTAGCGAAGCGTGGGAAGACACCCACCAGTTGGGACGACAACACCCGGTATGTCGCGGGCAAACGATGGATCCGTGATGCCAAGTGGCAGAAGGGTTGGAGTGGACGGTGAAGCGCTGCTGATGATGATGATTTAAATGTTCATAATAGTCCATGTAAGGTTCTTAGGGAAAGAATATTATGAAAGTTGGTCGGAAAATTTAAAAATTTGGCATAAACTGAAAAAAAAATATTTTTGCTACTACGTACGTGCGCAAGTTTCGTTTGACTGACGACTGATTATGTCTGAAGTGTGGACGGGACAAAGGGTCTATCGGGTCAGCTAGGAATAGGAGTAGTATGAGTAGGACTTGCAGCAGGGGTAGCGGTATGGGTAGGGTTTGGGATAGGGTTACGGGTAGGAGTAAAAGTAGGACTAGTAGTAGTGATAGAAGTAGGGGTAGGCGTAGGTGTAAATGTAGTCGCGCGTGAAATCTATTTAAAAAAAATTGTTATTTCTATTATTTCAGACGTCGAGATTAATAAAACATCGCGGCAAACAAAAGTAGATATCTTTCTTATTTGTTTCGCCGTCTTACTTCTGTCGGCATCTTTGAGAGAACTCTATGTGTAATTAATGTTTCATTTTCACGTGCTTACTATAAATAATTCTGAACACATTTATATGAAATTAATTAAAAAAGGAAAAACACGCGCGGACGCATATTAGCATTTTCTAGTGGGCGAGTTTTTGATTTGGCGAGATATCTTTTCTGCTAAGTTTTAATCCTTATAAATTTTCGTTGACTTTTTGACACGGATTTGTAGATAATTTAATCTTCTTTACGGAACCAGAAATTTGACTAATGTAATTAGATTGGTTTTACGAGATATTTGAGTTTATTTCAACGTCGGCGCTCGACCCCGCGGGGCGCGACAAAGTCTACTTACATCAGTAAATTTTCCGTAAAGTAGTTAAAATTATCTACAAATCCGTGTCAAAAAGTTAACGAAAATTTATAAGGATTAAACCTTAGCAGAAAAAATCAAAAACTCGCTTACTAGACAATGCGAATATGAATCGCGGACCACCACCACCCCCGTCTTGGAAAGCTCCGCATCCTCGGACGTCATGCGGCATCTTCTCCAGTAATCCATCACACACGCGAAAATAAAAAATTACATTATTGTTAACATTTTGCTAGATATGGCCGAGATAAGTTTTTAAATATAAGAAAAAAAAGCGTATACACCCTCTTCTTCGCGCTGAGTTAGGGTCGTATTAATATTTTAAGCTGCATGGCTTTTGTAATGTAACATTTAATTTTGTTTCTATTCTATACCAACAATAAAGAAAAAAAAAACAATATTTAAAATTAAAATAACAAATACTGTTTTGGTAATTACTGACGGTAATAGAAAGGAACCATTTTATTATGATTGCTATTTTTTTATAGTTTTAAATTTAGAAAAAAAGGCATCTATACCCTAAAACAGATCGATTGAAAAATAATACTGTAATTTTTACCGGAAAGAAAAAAAAAGGAAGAAGTTCTCCATTCGTTTTTACATATACTTGTGTCCCTTACAGTTTTGGCACTGGGTTCTATCCTGCAGATGCATTTTAGCACATTACCTGAGCCTAAATATCTGTAGCCATAAATGATATTGATTTTTTTTATTACGGGGAGCCAAAAGTATGAAACCTCTTCTTTTGGCTCCCCTTAATAAAAAGTCAATATCATTATATTAATTGAAAATATTTATTTACACATTAAATAAATCACATACAAACAATAACTACTACACATAAGTAAAATAAAATAAAATAAAAATTATTCCTATAAATTAAAATATTCCTTCATCATCGTGCCGATGACGGAGGCAGCGTTTCCCCGCTGAATGGCTAGGCTGATCTTTTGGTTACGATATCATTATCGTTACGGATATTTAGGTTCAGGTAATGTGCTAAAATGCATCTGCATCAAAGCCTCTTTAAGAGTCCCGAATAGCAACGCCGAATATTTACATCGAATTAATTTTACCAAATAAAACCTTCCTTTAAAAAAAACTTAAAACAAGGAGTGCTATGCAAATACAGGTAGAGATACGTAGGAGGTATACGTAGAGATGTGTGTAGCAGGCAGGCTGTTGTGTTCGCTCTCGCCTACACCTACACTACCCAGCCACTATAATCGTACGCATACGACACACGTACGTTCATTCATGATATGATAAGCCAGATGTCGAGGCTGCGGCTGCGGCTGCGGTGACGTTGGCTCGTAGTAGATAATGTAAGCAAAGTCAAGGCCAGCTATTAATACATTCCGCGCATTCTATATATACTTTTATATTTATATTATATGATACGTGTTTGAATGAATAGCCTGCAGAACCTTACTTTGCGCCAGTAAATCGCAAAATAAAGATATATTAATGAAAAATGTATAAAATGAAATAAATCAATTAATATAGATTTTTCTTCTTAGCAGAAGGCGGACTTACTGCTGGAAGCAATCTCTTCCAGTCAACCTTCATAAACGACAACACATTAGTATTGTTTCTATGATTTCAAATCTACACCAAGTACAGAATACACTATCGCGTCCTCTTTTCTTTTATATTAAAATAAAAATATCATTAATTTCACATAAAATATGTAGTATTGTTAGTGTATAGGTTTCGTCACGGTGTTTTCCTTCACCGCACCCCGGTATAATTTTCAGACAAATTTTAACCGAGTTTTTAAAATCCGGAAAAAGTGTGCGCATACCTGGTGTCGAACTCACGACCTCTCGGGTAAGAATCGTGCGCTAACCAACTAGGCTAAGTAGGTTATGCATGTATGTATAGCAGCCTACTCAAAAACTTGATGAAAACTGTCTTCACGTTCTGATAAAAATTATAAGTCATAACGAATTATTGCTTACGCTTAATACAAACACGTTTCATTTATTATTTTATATTTAAAATATAATTAATTTAAATTATTTATTATTTGTATT
>WYDE02154317.1:0-11131 GCA_009867175.2 Adela reaumurella | reverse complement strand
ACTCACCAAGGTGTTTAGGCTGAAATCACTGGTACCAGAAGAACTGGTGCATTAGGTGATGTAGCCATCCGTGTCAGTTAGTATAAAAAAAAATTATAAAATAACGCCGAGAAAATATGTATTGGAAAAATCCTTATCAAATATATCAATCATCAATATCCTTAATATATATGCTTTACTCTTTGATTACTGATCGAGATTACTTTGACTTTGTCCACAGATTATAATAATTTTTAATATACCCATAGAGTACAAATTTAATTAGTTCTTTCATTTCAAACTACGCTTTTGGATACACTTAAGAGGTGTGTATTGTTTTGGTTCCATGAAAAAAGTTGGTTTCCATATTTTCTTATTTCGATGCTTCGAACACGGCGGAACAGCTCTCTATAAAGAGACAAAGAAGCAGAGTACCCTTTAGTTCAGGGTGAACTAAAGGCCACCCTCCAATTTGAAGTCACGACGTGAATATCTTTTGTTTAAAGCAGGTGTTGTCGAAGAGCGGTTCGCGGACCTTGAAATTTTATTCGGTATGACAAGTGCTAAATTAGCCAAGTGGGCTAGAAATCGCCTCTCAAGCGGAAGGTCCGAGTTCGATCACCGTTCAGAATTTGTGCTACATGGCTAGCAAACCCGCCTCAAAAGCGGTTTGTTTTTGGAGGCAAATGACCAAATCCTACAATATCAATAATAAATGCCTTTGCCCAGTTTGGCAAATAAAATACAAGAGAATATAATAAAGAAGTATGACTACTTCACCACTTCTATTTCACTCAGCCAAATTTATTAATATTGTCTCATGCATGTGTCGTGCGTGGCGGGCATCGATGTACTCTATGTGGCACTAACGTTCAAAATCGCTCCCGAAATCCGTACGAAAGCGGCTGACAAATCCGTACGTGCTTCCTCAAACGTGACAGTCTCGACATCAATTACATCGATGGGTGGGAGTAGCTTCGTAGTTAAAGCGTAGAGTTAACTCTACGCGTGATGCCATGTATTTGAATTCATCTGCATGGTATGCCACTGGGAATTCTGCATATTCCATATTTTTTCATACTAAATTGCGTTTCACTGCGTTAGATGAAACATTAAGGTATTTTCCTGGGGTTTTATTGTCCAGGAAATAGGTACTAATTCTAGGTCGTCTTCATTCAACGAATATTGTTGTGGTTGTTTCATTGATGCTCATTGAAGTAGGTATACATTTTACCGCTTTTCGGATGGCCCAATGTTCTTTGTGGGCAAAATCACCCATTACTCGACGAGTGAAGATAAATCCAGGAGGAAACATATTCCTCAAGATTTACGGGATATGTTGAAGGGTACAAATGTTGACTGGAAGTGAGTACATTCAGCAATATATCCGCCGTCTGCTAATTAATCACATGCAGCGTGTACCTTGACATTCTTACATAGCTGGCCACGAACGGGGTATGTTTGAAAACCCCTGGCCTTCGGATGGTATTTTGTTTACAACAGTTCTCAGGAAGACATTATTTCCATGCTATTGTCTTTACTCGTTATTCTCTAGAAAGTCAATCAATTTAGTGCTTGGACGGAGCATTCTCTCCATTGGAAAGGAATATCGATTGAAGACGCGTTCGAACGCCTTCATTCGAGATTCCTTCAACTCATCAGCCCTGGTGTAGTATAGTGATGTTACGTGTCTTTCCTGAACTCATTGACCCTAGGATACGTAACAGAGAAAAAGGAAACCGAATCCGTTCAGTAGTTTTTATTATTTATGTGATCATAAACCGACCACCGACCGACTGAAAAAAACTGCACTCTAATGCTCTATTTCACAGAGTCCTAACGATAATACTAAATTAGATCCATGTATCGACACTTCACTCCTTTTTATTATAGTTTATTATATATATGTTTAGATATAGCCACAGAGTATGTAAACCAACCTGTCTGACGGTGTCTAAATGGTGAGGCGCGTTCCCTGTTCTGTGGATATAGCCATCTTGGGTATGACAGATACGCATGACAGCAGAATAAATGCAGTTCTGAAGCGGTCATTGAAAATAAGTTGTAGCGTATCTTTAAAAGATACAGCGAGTAATTAATATGTAAGAGAAAAATATGGATTGAAAGAAGACATAGCGACGAGGATAGAGAAATTTTTGCTTTGATGGTGTTGGACACATGGAGAGAATGGATGGTGCGAGAATGACCTAACAAAATATGAAGCGAGTGGAAGGAAGGGTCGAACGTGGCCTCCCTAAGCGTACCTACATACATAGCCGGACGAAACTGTTAATGAAACGGTAAGTTCGCCACAACCAAATCCGGCGCGCATTTAATATGAGATGTACGACAGTGGATGAAGTAAAGGATGATTTCAGGAACGTGTCAAATGGCGCTCAATCAATTTGTATCTGCCTTCCCCTCCGGGGAAGAGGAGTGTGGTATGTATCTACAAGCTGGTTTGAAGAGCAGCTTTACCTCTTCAGAAACCTCTGTGTTACAGCTCCGCAGAAACCTTGTTTCTATGATTCTTTCATTTCACTTCCTCCCGATTCAACTGGCAAAGAGGCGGTTTACAGGAATCCAGTTTTTGTCATGTTTAAGAGTATTCAAATATCATAGCAATTTCTTAGTGGCTAATCCACGCCGTCGCGCCGTCTATACTTTGTCTGGACAGTGTCGTGCGTGGTGAAAGAATGGATTTTGTTAACAAAATTGACTGCAAAGTAAAATTGTAAAGAAGGAAATTCTAAGAGCCAGTTGTGACTGTCTGTAATAGTCACCTATGTGTGTGCAATTTAGGACTTTAAATGAAGGTAGAAAGTGATATATTTCCCTTGATGTATCGTAATGGAGACAAACATCGTGAAGAAATTATTCGGTGGTAGAGTTTGTATTTGTATTTATTTATTTTTTGTCACGCTTACTAAAAACGAACAAAAACGTAGACTTAATGCTATCATAGCACTCTTATATAGCCAACCTTTGGGGTGGGGACAGCATAAGTAGGCGTAAACAAAATGAATCATTTAAATTAGGGTTAAATTTAAAAATGCATTTACATAAATACCTAACCAATATGTATCTGTATATATCTATAAATATCTATACATATACCAAAATGACAGAAAATTATATGTCCAAATAAAATCATAATGTACCAAATAATAATACATAAAAAAAAGTTCACACTATCTGTGTATTTCTGATCCTACCTCGATGGTTCATGCTTTCATAAGCTTTCCAAATCGGTTTCACGTGTTCTTCAAGGTTTACTTTTGTTTCCAAATATGCTTTGTTTGATGATTAACAAATCATTATTCGGAAGGATGACTGTCAGAAACATGGTAGCACCTTTCTAACATCGCATCGGTATAGCCGTCAGAGAAGTGCAACTTCGTTTGTCGTCGACGTACCGAAATTACGAACAATACGATTCAAAAAGCCATTTCTCATATGCAAGTCCGAAGTAATCTTCAGTTTCCTTGCAATGTTGAGGTGTTCAAGAGTATGGTGAACATCAGTTATGCGGGCGTGATGCTCGAGCGCGCGCAGTTTTCTGCCCAGTGAACACAGAAATAACTTTTTTATTGAACTTTTTGTAACAATTTGGCTGGGGCAAGCGAGGGGAAGTGAGAAAGTGCGCTAGATTTGATCGCAAGTCGTCTTCACTTCCCCGCACCGCGTACCACGTGCGCGAACATCCCCTCCACTTTTGCTTCTGTACCTCTAAAGACTGGGAGTCAGTGAAAAAAAGTGAATTTGTAATGAAAATTATTAAGCTGGTCGCGTTCCTTATTTTCTGAAAAAACTTTGAACTAATTTGAAAAAAGGTGAAAAAGTTTCGAAAAAGTGTCGCTTAAGTCCTTTTTACACTTGTACGGTCCATTTTTAAAGCCAAAACATTTTGGATCATAAATATTTAGACCGTAATATACGACTGGTTAGAATCTGCCTAATTAAAAGACAACTTTTAGAAGCATTTTATTCACACAAAAAAAAAGATAAAAAAAAATATTATTATCAAAAACTTAACTCCTGACAATATAAACCTAAACATAAATTATACGTAAATAATACACAACTCATCTAAAAATATACACACCTTCTAAAAATTAAATGTACCTGTGCGAGGAGGATCGAGCAGGGCTGGCAGCCAGCGTCGCAGGGTTCCCCGGTACCGTACCGCAGCATGAGCGAAACTACTGGGGAATATAAAGATTTCGCACATGCGGGACGACGCCGGAAAGGTTCCTAAGACACTTGCCGAATTACCTCTCCGGATATCTAGGCTAATCCGTTTGGAGAGGTAGGCCCCTACTCGATTCTCCCCGGAGGCCTCCACCAGACGCGTACTCAACTCCTTACAGAGAGCCTTTTCTTCATTAAGTACACTTCTTTCCTTAACAGAAGGCAGATTTACTTGATTACGTAATCACTTCCAGTCACACTTTATAAATTACAACACATTTGTATAGTTATAGCTTAGGCTGCCTGACAGTGTTTTTCTTCACAGGATTGTTAGGTAATTTTGCACACAAATTGGTCCGATATATTGAAATCTGTAAAAACTTAGCATATTAGTATGTATAATTCGATTATATAACTTATAAAAATATTGCAATATTATATAATTTATAAATATTATAAATTGTATAATAATATAATCATTAAAAAAATATTTCGCACTATACACAATACCTACATAACAAAATTAAATTAAAAAGTAATTATTAAAACTACGTATCCACAGAAATCGTGCCAAATCGTCCAAAGCGCTTGCCGCGTTTCCACGCTGAGACGGCAATGCTTATTCGCTGCGCAAAGTAGGCCTTCGATTGTGGAACTCCAGTTGTGTCGACTAAAAGGCAACCGATCTTCTTGAGCAAACCTCTAGCCTCCGCGCTCCACCGATCGACCGTTTAAACAGCAATTAATTATAATAACAACACAGATGTACGCCAGTCTTGTAGTAACAGGCTTCTCCATAGTCGCCATGGACGTTGAACAAATTGCAGCGAAGTTTCTTGCCAGTTCTTCTAGGAAGTTAGAAGTTGCTTTGTGGTACACATATAATGATCCTACAAAATTTCAGTCCGATCGGCCAAACCATTAAGGAGTGGACGTGGAAAAATGTTACCGGAGTTTCTTGCCAATTCTTCTAGGAAGTTGAAAATGAATGAAGTTGGCGAGCTATTGACTTATAGAATGAACCTACTAAATTTAAGCCAGATCGACCCATCCGTTTAGGAGGAGTTATGCGGACAACAGACACCAAAAGTTTATTGGTACTAGTCGAGTACTAGGCTTCAGTTTCGCTCAGCTAATTATATTGTATGTAGATGCGTATATTGTGTGTCACGCACGACCTCTAGCGTATGAGACGAGCACTCTTAACACTAGACGACCCAACACGTCAAACGTTATACGCAAACGTAACTGGGTCACATAAAGTCCTAAGTCGAGTTACAGGAAGTAAAGGGAGAACTGTTCACTTCGCGTGAGTGCTCACAAGAAACACCTTCGCTGAATAATAAACTAGGCGTAGAACTGCCGCTTACAAGCCGCTTGGTCAACGTGCAACTGTATACATAGATACTACCTGACCGCGACACGTTGCCTGAGGGGCTGAACCTCATGCGCGGACTGAAGGTGTACATCCGAATAGATAAATTATAAGGATTTCATAATACATAATATACTTATGAAATATATATGTGTACCTATATTATTCTATAGATTTTATTCATCAACACATTTACAATTAAAAGAAAGAACTAAAGCTTTATCTAAAAACTAAAATAACATTAAAATAAACTATTTACCTAAAGATTGAACTAATCATAAATAAATACCTACATACAAAACAATGCTAAAACCCAATTAAAATATATATAAACTATTGCATAACACAGGCAAAAAGTAAGTATCGCGATTAGAAGATCTTCTACTTGAGCTCACGGGTTCAAGTAAAAGATCTCCTCTAGAGTGTCAGCAGAGTGAAACGTGCCCATGACGCAGAATAGTAAATACTTAGTCTATCCCGGAGACACATAGAATTTTGATCCCTGATATTTCAATAATTTTTTCCCCAACATTTTAACCAAAAATTTTGCCTCCTTACTTTATAGATAAAGTAGAACATCCGCACCTAAGTGTGTATGTATGAGCCGTCGCAATTTTACGTTCGCGTGTAACTGGAGAACGACTTGATCAATTCGCAAGGGTCACTGACGTATTCTGTAAAACAGAGGGTGGTTTAAGGCTATGTGCCATCTGGGTTTTCCTTCGGGGGCCTGAGCAGTGACCACATATCTCACCACGCGGGCGTTTGACCCTCGGGCTTTGCTAGTTAACAAATAAAGGCATCTACATCAACGCTCTCTTCAAATATGAGTTTATATCCATGGTCTACTGATGGGTAAATGTCTCACAGGATTACGAATTTAGTAGACAATGGATTTTGCACCTTGTGAGGCCCATACTTAAAATAATGACCCCACTGCTTCTCTTCCCATGCATGTCGTAAAAGGCGACTAAGGGATCCCGTGCTAAAGGGCGACAGGCTCGCCACCTTGGCACGGACTCAACCGAGTCATGCAGTAGGTCGGTCTTCGTACTTTACATGCTTCTTGATAGATATCTTGGCCGAATACCTTGCGAAACGTGGTGGTCGGTTTTGTGCTGTAATTTACCAGAGTTCTTGCAGCACAACACCGATTGCTCTGCTTACCCCTATTGTCGGGATTCAGCGTGAGTGATATATATATATGTATGTATTTTGCACGGGATCTGATTCTATTGCTTTATTTTTGACCCGTCCCATATTACACAGTAATAATATGACGGGACTTACAGGCTTACCTTGGATGTGCGTTAGTAGTTCGTTGTTGTAATAGTTGAATAAATAAATAGAAATTCTTTATTTTCACTGAAGACGAAGTTTCTCTCTGCAGAAAAAGAGCAGACGTGTATGGCAGACGTGTATGGTGGAAGTGTCCGGGGAGGCTCGAGCCTACCTCTCACTGGGTTGTTCTTGGGCACTCGCTGCTCAGCCTCCTCTTGCTTTCCTGGTCATGAACTAGTTATAGTTTAGTTTAATTTAATTGTTTTATTATCCACCTGTTAAATCGATAAATTAAGTCAGACAGAGGAGAATGAATATAGCCCGCATTTTTGTACATTGTAATTTTTTTTATTTATTTTGAAAGATTCGCAGTTTTCCTATTATGAAATTCTAATGAAGAATCGGCATTCTATAATTCATCTGTAATACCGTAGTTAGATGACACCGTGGTTTGGTGTCGACAAAATGAAGGTGGGACGGATACAAGTAACCAATCGCAATAGTCACTTTCCATTTATTTAGTGAATAGTAATATATTTATTACTAACGATTAACTCCGGTGAAGGAAAATACCTTAATGAAACCTATAGACAATCAATGCGAACATGTTTTTATGTTTGCTTCAAAAATTCTTTTCATATGAGAGAGGCCCGCAGTGGGCCGCACCCCATAATGGATTGAAGAGGCGGTAGAAGATCAATGCATTAGCTATCCCTTTCACCCATTTTTTTATGGATACTGACATGAGTGGCTAATGAAATAATTTTTCGGCACCTATGTCCATACACGTTTGTGAATTACACGTCAGCGCTTTCCCCTAATTGAGCCGGCTACACTGAACCAGACGGAAAACACTATTTATTTTTCATAGCCGCTTCGACAACGCTAACAAAAACCCTTTCCAAAATGTCCAGTCCATTATAATTTCTCTAAAGCGCAAACCTCAAACTCAAAGTGCCAACGACTTTCCACAATGAACGAGACCGTTAAAGCGGTTGCGTTACATACAGCGCTTCTGTGGTAGTATAATTACAAATCTTTAATTACTTAAATTTCACGTTCTTTAGTACATGAAAACAGAACAATGTGCCTGTTTTATCGTCACACCATAATACAAGAAGACCAATGGTTGGTTGGGTGTGTGGTTGCATGGATGACACTGGCCACGTTATCGTCCGTTTAACGGTTCTTAAAAATTTCACAGTTATTTTATATGAAAAATTATGTTTATTTTGAATTTTAGGCGAATTAAATGAATGCTGAAATGTTATAGCTTATATGTTAAGCCGAATTAAGAGAATACAAAAATTGGGGTGGAAAAAAGTCGGGCTAGTACAGCTACGGTTTTCTCGTAAATTATATACTCGATATAGAAACCCACGCTTTTTTTCTTGTTGTGACCTATCATTTGTTAAATAAGAAAAGAAACAAATTTCAAGTCTATCTGACCGATCCGAAGTTCAAGAATTATAGGCCTTTATTGATGTTCGAACCCTTTTAGTAAAGGCCATGACATCATTGAAGTGAAAATCTGTAGGCTCTAAGCTAAGAGGCGCTTCAAGGTGACATAAGCAGTTGAAAACTTTTGACGCACGAAGCCCCCAAAGAACATTCAAAAGTGCTTGCGATTTTTCTGGGACGCTCTCCGGTAAGGCATGAAACACGTTCATCGAAATTCACGTTAAAAGTTCCTCAATACCGTGACAGTATCAGTGACTTAGTGACATGACAAGTGTCACTCCGGGAAGAGAGGATTTCTTGTGTTTGGGATGTGGGTCGCACATTGTCATCCGCGGCAGTCGACAGCATACTGACGCCTGATTTTTGCACCGGTTTCAGTTCTTGTAGCACTAAGTGCATGTGCAAGTGTAAGTGATTAGCTGTTCCAAACCTTTTTTACTGTCTTCGTCCATAATATAAATAAGATTTCTGCGCAATATTATGCTACTGCAATTTTTTGGTTGGAGATTTGTAAAATAAATACATTTTTATTATTATTATTTATTAAGAGGTGGCTATAGTTCGTGCCTTAGCGTGTCGCGTCCAGTATATGTTATACGTACGTTGCTCCAGTACATAACTTGAGCTCTCTGTTCGCCGGAGTGCGAAAGTGCGATTACGCTCGCATTCCGTTTTACTTGAAATACTACAGTTAGCAACGAGTTGGAGCCTAAATTATATGAAATGGAACGAGAAGCCATCGCAGCTTCCAGGGCCGACGGATGTTACCGAGAAGTCAAAACTCGAAATTTTGAGTGTGAGTCAAGAAGCACTTGCATTGCATAGAGGTTACTTTGCCTAGCCTAGAGGTCACTTTGCTTAGAGGTGACTTTCGCCCTTTCTCGCTATTGTGTATACGTGCGTCTCACTACTGGTAGTTTAATTCATTTAAAAAATATAAAATTTAAAAAAATTATAATAACTCTGAAGTCGTTAACGATGACTGGACGCCAAATCTAGTATAAGAGTGAGCCTAGCATGTGCTTCGCGGGTCCATCCCACATATGTGAACAAGTACTCAACACCACGTACGAACGAATCTACGCTTGAAGCAAAGCTTGCGCTTACGGTTGAGCAGTTCAGGCTAGGCTGAAGTACTAACGAACCTTGTTGAGGATACCCAGCTTATTTAAGGGCTACTTTGGCTGTCTGCTCGATGTGGCTTGCAAAGATGACTTCCCGCGATAATTGGGCCCCCGAGACCCTAATGTGGTAGTCGACCTTGAAAATATTTCTTTGGAAAGTATGGGCTGCACTAAACGGTATCTGTTTTTCACTGAATTCACACGCCTGGATTTTACTCACATTAAACTCGACCGATGTTTTGAAGACCACAAATGCAGATCTTATTCTAGACTTCTTCGAGCCCACGTTTCGCGACTTGATTCTCCAGTTAAAAAAGGGCTTAAATGAAACGATTTTTTTACACGCATATATTTTTTTATTGCTTCGGATCCGGGTGGCTGAACTTGAAGCCGGGGCCTAGAGAGCAGCCAAATTCACCCTCGAGGAAGTTCCAGTCCGGCTTGAAGGCTAATGTTTCTGGGGAAAGGCTATTGACTCGCGATTCGAAGATCCGTGGATTGTAGGAATAGGGAAAAAAGTTCCCCGGAAGCACGTTCCACACCTTTGCCGTGCGACACAAGAACAATATATAGAGAATAGTGCAGTTCTAAGAACTCTTCTATCGACTACAAAAGGGTGTTCCGCAAGAGTTTGGCGAAAGCGAACAGGAGGAGGAGGTATGAGGGAAGGAAGTTCATCTGAGCAGCGGCCGTAGATAAAACATATAAAACATGCTCAATGAACCAACTATGCGTCTGTGCTTTATAGACGCCAATGAGACGAATAGTAGTGACCCTAAGCCGGAAGCATGCTGAGGAGAGCTCGGAGCCAGAGGCGATCGAATGCTTTGGATATGGCTAAAGTGTGATTCCCCAAAACCGTCAAGTCTTGCAGCCTACAAGTGCGTGACATACACTAGAAGGTCTCCAGTCGACGTTTGCTTCCAGAATCCGTACTGCTTGCCGTCGAGGAGTTTAGACTTTTCTAGTTACGACAGGAGCGCTGAGTTGATAATATACTACATAATCTTACTCCAGATTGAGGTTATCGCTAAAGGGCGATAATTCGATGGGTTCGCTTGGTTCTTTGGGACCGGCTGGACCGACGCTCTCTTCCAGCAGGAAGGCATTGAACAGGCGGGATAGGAGCGTTGCAATCGGCTGGTGAGGACTGGCGCCAATTCCAGAGCACAGTTTTTCAGGACAATCGCCAGAACGCCGTCAGGTCCGCTATTCTTCGAATAATACAACCCACGCAGTGTTTTGTAGACGACTACTGGATGAAACTTAATATTTTCCATCTAACGCCGGCAGTGGAGTAACGAAGTGGTAATGAGGTGGGAAAAACCATACAATAATTTGTAGCCCTTAAATAGCTATGCTTTAGATAGAGTGAAGAATAGCTTCATTTTGATGTACATAATTAAATAATACCTTTATATAAACGAATAACCTTTTTTGAAATCTTTCTACGAGATTACGAGTATGTTCTACTTGCTCCATGACACCGGTATGTTCAGACATTATCCAGAGTGTTCACTAAAGATGAAGAATAAAGAGTTGCAGTGCTTAGCCTGAACAGAATGTCCAAATATACATTTTTTTTTAATAAAAACTCTTTTACGCACCATTAAATAAGCGATTATGAACTATATTTCTTCGCGCTTCCCTACTATTATAAAATGCAACGTCTGGCGTCCTCAGTAGTCAGTCCTGTCTGTCCGTTTATAACTCGAGAATC
>WYDE02154206.1:0-11132 GCA_009867175.2 Adela reaumurella | reverse complement strand
ATGTAAAATGTAATATTTTGACAAATTCAAGTGTAGAGTACTACCATAAGAATGCTGAATAAAGAACTAAGAACTAAGAACTTACCGACTCCGTGGTCTCTTGCAAACTTGAAACAGCTAGGCAGACATATTAGTTCACGAAGTGTGTTCTATCTGGTGTTCCACTGCGAATGCTCTGAGGATCTGTTCGAAGCGATTCCGACGTCACCGTTTCACCATAAGTCCATGCGTGGCAGACAGGGAATGTGTTCTTTTACTGTTGAGCTGCCAAAAGTGCGGACTAAGCGCTCCAGTATTTATTTTATCATCCGCACTGCGAAACTCTGGAATACACTTCCTCCCGATGTGTTCCTGGCAGTGTATGACTTGCATCCTTCAAGAGAAGCATAAAACGCACCTGTCACACCGACACGGCGCCGTTCGCAACCCCCGTTTAAACAAAATGATTTTGGGCGTCGTTGGCACAACAATCCACGCTGACGGCACCAAGGATCTTGCGTTTCCAAACAAAGGCCCAAAACACCTATTTATTTAATTTTGTAGAAGAAAAAAAATCACTAACCACAACAACGGAAGTACAAATAACGAAGAATACTGAAATGCTATTTTCATTATTTTGTGTCATGCATAGATTGATAGTTATTTGTGACGTAACATGGGCTATACCTCTCATGAATTACCTACCTGTTTTCACATGCCTTGGTTGGCGTTAGTCAAAAGGAGTCGACAAATGTGAGATGGCACTGACATTTGACAATAACAGCTGCTAGTTTTAAAACAACACTTCACCAACCATATTTACGTCAGTAGCATTCGTCGAAATTGTTGCTGGGTCGAAGCACTTTTTCTTTAACTACTCAGGCCCGTGAGGCCCTATCGTGTTGATACGTACATTGTTTTCATTCTCGGTCTTGAGGCTATGTGATACAGGAAACGCAATTGAAATCCATTTACTAGTTAAAACTAGTAAATGGATTAGTAAACTAGCTAGTTGTTAAAGCAAAAACAAATCTAGAGCGTAGCACATTTTCTATTACTGGTCAGTCCCTTTATGTCCAATCGTGATGTCATGTACCCTACTTTAATTATCAGCGTTCAGGCTACATAAAAAATAAAACGTGGTTGAAATCCGTTCGGTAGTTTTTACGTGAGGAAAAACAAACAGACAGAAACAGAAGTTTTATAAATTGTATTTTCGAGTCCTAAAAATACAAAAAAGTAAAAATGAAATCAATGTAAAGACTCAACATTTCTACTTCATTATTACAGGTATATATACATCATCCATTGGCAGTAACACTGCACTCAGAATTTTCATTTGCCATGTAGTAATAATGTGGACGGGTATATAGTCTCTTCCTTTAACTTCATTCGTCAGTGCGTTTGTTAGTTCGTTACTTCATTCGTTAGTTTTTTTGCCAGTGACAGGGTTCCCGTGATTCGATTTCAATGATTTTTTGAACACAGCTTTTCCTAGTGAATCTAGGAAATATTTGGGGCCCAAAATTTCCATAACTTGTGGCCGCTTAACACAAAAAAAAGTACTTTTGGCGCATCCTATCGGTGAACGAATGAAGCAATTTAATTACGCGATCTACCACTGAACTGATGAAGCACTACGTTTAGTTCCTAGAAAGACAAACGAATGCGCTTATATCCACTTTCGATATAAGGCATGGTCGAGTCAAAGTTCTCTATCGCAATCTTCATTTTTCACTTGCCTTTACGCTAACATGGGACAAAATTACGTAGTTACTTTACGTCGTCGTCTCCAGCCATATTACAATGAATAGGTATTTTACATTAAGTTCGGACGTGTTCCGACCTGAACATTCGAGGCTAATGGAGGGATCAGTCACGGTCTGCAGGACTCAAAGGATCTGCTCTAATGGGGGATAAATGCCTTTACAACCTCAAGTACCTCAAGTAAATTACATACTATTTGTCGTTTGGAGACGATGGAATGATTCAGTTGATATCATAAATACAAGTCAATGCTCAGGTGTATCAAACATTTTTGGGAGAGCTTAACCGATCTTTTCTAATCTAGGATTTAATGCAATCAGTCATAATCTCTTGTTCCTATTGACAATGCCGGTGGATAACCATTTGTATTTTCTATATCTAGACGTGACCATAGATTATATCAATGGTTAAACCATTCCTGAATCCTTTTGCTCTTTCTGTGACAGTATTTTAGTTCTTAACACAAAACTTCTGAGAACGTTCATTTTTCGAAATCGTTCCTGTGTCGTACGGCGAAAATATGGAACGGTCTTCCGGTGAGTGTATACCCTACCACCTAAAACCTGTGGATCTTTAAAAGGTGTGTTAATAAATTGGACAACGACCATTTCGTCCACCTTTTAGCTGGCATGGCGCCTTTCTGAGCGTGGTTTCATGAGGAGTGTATAGGCTGTGTCCGATCTTTTGAAGTTTTGGGTACAGCCACCCATGCCGGTTGTCTACTAATGAAAAATGAAAAAAATATTGTAAGTGATAAATATGATACTTGTGACGTGAGAGAAGTTTGTTTTTTTGTAAAAGTCGACATAGCATCATGTGGGGTTACAGAAGATGTCCAAAACCCTATGTCAGACTATGTTCAAAACCATATGTTTCTTTATGTTGTTTACATGTTTTATTGTTAACATGTTATTTGAAATATTATTCATGAGAAATCCAGCGCGAATGTTGATATTCTTATCATTTTCCTCGCGACCCAATAATATTGACTTATTGTGGGTCTCCATCGCATCCTGTGACTCGTGATGGTCTTGCAAGACGAATCTCGAAATGTTTTATTCAAATCTTGCCTCGGGAAAAATGAGCGTCGTTCGAAGATAAACGGTTTCGTCTGGCTGGTGCCTGGTGCGAGCCGCGACCGACGACGAAACTCTATTTGTAGGAGAATTCGTCAGGGCTGACACAAAATGTAAAGAATATATTATTATGTCCTCTGTTGTCCTAGCTTTATCGCGACGGCCGCGATACGACGTCGCTTCAAATGCCACGTTTTAGATTTTAACCAGCCAGCATTTTAAGCAGCCCGCACTCGGTGAGCGGATGTGGGGACTATCAATAATCTAATGAAACTGTAATGGGCCATCTCTCTGTATAAAGACGGACTGGGATAAATAAATAGGTCGTGCATAATAAGAAGTGTTTCTAAGCAACACAAGAGAAGGTTCTTGTCAGTTCTTCTAGGAAGCTGAAAATGTATACGTGGCGAGCTATTGACATATAGAATGGACCTATAAAATCTCAACCTGATTGGCCGAACCGTTTGGGAGGAGTAGTTCGGAAAAACAAACATATAAACAGACGGACAGATAGAGTTTTCTAACCCTAGTAGAGAAAGCATAACACTACTGAACATTCTCTACAAACTGTGAATAAACCGAGGAATAAACACTGAAATCCATTTTATTTCCATTTAAAATCGAGACCATGCCATCTATAAGACTTTTTTTTTCAGGTATCTAAGCTTTTGGGTCATTCAGTGACTGAATCTGAATATTAAATTTTTCTAAGGAACGTCAATACAAAACATTCTAATTTGCGCGAACTCAAAGCGGCTACATTACACTGAAGTACGAATTATATTCCATAATTGTCATTATTTTTAAACTTTTTAGGAGCGGAAGCCCTCAATATATATAAATTAAATTAAATTTAATAATAATAAATTTGATACAATTATTTGGTACAATTGGCAACCCTATGACAATATTGTATTATTTTAGGCTTGCAAAAATATGAAAGTATACGTACTACATTTACATTACATTTATTGAATAAGAAATCATAATATCTGGTTCTATATGAATTTACTCACGAACTATGTAGTTAGATAATAACATTTAATTGTATGTGCAATCTCCTAATGATTTATTACAATACATACTAATAAATTTGTAAATAGTGTTTTGTACGTATTATTTCTCAATATAATTTAATGTTATTGTATTGTCTATTCATCAATCATAGGCAATTTTCTCAGATTTGTCATATTTTAGAATTCATATTTATTAAGTACCGTGTGGGGCTGGTACTTAAAATAATGACCCCACTGCATCTCTTCCCATGCATTTCGTAAAAGGCGACTAAGGGATAAGGACATAATGCCGTGCTAAAGGGCGACAGGCTCGCCACCTCTCACCTTGGACGGTTCTTTCACCGAGTCGTGCAGTAGGGGGGTCTTCGTTTCTTACATGCTGCTTGATATCTTGTCCGAAATACCTTGCGAAATGTGGTGGTCGGTGTTGTGTTGTAATTTACCGGAGTTCTTGCAGTACAACGCCGACTGCTCTGCTTACCCCGATTGTCGGGATAGAGCGTTGTCAGGAATATATGAAGAAAAATTCATGCACGTATTTTTAGTTCCTGATGAGACAACCAAAGTGGGAAACCAGTGAGTGAAAATGTCATACGTTGTATGGAAGGCATTTCCTGGACATATTCCTTTGTTTTATTTGAATCTCTAGATATGATTGTTGTGCGTAATAGATAAGATAGTATATTCTCATTTACTTAAAGCCAAAGCATTTATTCTCATTATTTCCATGTGCACCGATACATCTTAGAGCGCCGAGGTTCAGAATCTGCATAGAAGCCACCTTGCCAGAATAAAAGTTTAAGGAACTTTTTGATGTTCCTTGCAGGTCGCCTTTAGTGAGTTCACTTTATATTACTTGGTATTAAGAATGGGCTTACGTAATAAAATTATGTAGCCAATGATACTGCGCTTTAAGTATGTATGTATACATAATCTGCATTGCAGAAGCCATTTTAAGTGGTTGGAGTTTACGAGGGGTAGGTAATAGGATAAGAAGGGGTACTTAAAGAGTGAATATAAATAAAACAACTGCTACTTAATTATATTGTATTTAATCACAGTTATATTCGTAATATAAATACCTATGTGTGGTATAATTAATCTAATCCACATCATGAATCAAAGCTTGTAATTTCATAACAGCTAAGTTGTTGTCATTCATAGGTACCTACCTACATTATAATTTCATATTGTAGGGCTCGATCATGATTAATGTAAGTACATAGGTATATTCCTACAAGACATATTGTGAAATTAGGTACATAAATTATTTACCTACTTAAAAATAAATTATACAAAAATTAATGCATTATTTTGTTTCATCCTTACACATACACTAACTGAAAGGGTAATTAATACATTGTTTTTAAAGAATAAAATAAAATAGGTCAAAAATTCTGTTATTTTGTTATGATATAGCGTTTTACGAAAAGCTTGGAGTTTATTATTATTTCGTTTGAGCAAAGAATTACCATTACGCTAACTGTTATAGTAAAATACCTAGGTAGCTTATGTAAATCTATCAGTCCTTAGTCAGTCGTAGGTACTAACTTAGTTGGCTGTGAGAATGTCATGCGTCTGTCTTTCGTCGTCATAATTTTAGACATCTTTAGCTATGTGTTGAATTTTAACAATCCGGTCTTTTTCCAGTACCTAATTGTCTGGTACTATTCTGAATTTAATTTGTGGGTTTTTATGTGATGGCATCTTTTTTTGTTATTTATTTTTGTGTGTCCTCATCTATGTTAGTTTGTTGTTGGTATTTTGCATACTTTATATTATGTTTATTTTATGGATCATTCAATTATTCCATTATTGAATATTCGTTGCATCTAAGATTCTTTGTCAGGGTTTCTTTCTTGTCTTGCTTTCCATTTTGTTAGATAAACTTGTAAATGTTTTTATAGAAGAAAGCTTATGGGAGATTCACACCTCTTATTTTATATTTCTGTGAGCTGTTATGTGAGTCTCAGTCACGTTCATCCTTTTCAACTGATGTAAAAAAAATACATCTTCCGTTTTAACTTGTGCCGCCAGCATTTAATTTATTTATCATATCAGGTTATTGCATTTATCTTTCATTATGTCAAATATTCCATTTTGATATTGTCGTGTCTTTGTCAAATTGTCTTCTGTAGTCTCACAATCAAGTTAATGCAATTTTTTGTTCTCTAGACCTATGCAAAATTATATTAATTTTTCTACAGATTCTTATTATTCATGTCATAATTATGTCATAATGTTTTGTATTGTTTTTTTTAAAGTCATGTTCATAATTGTTAGGTATGGTATAATGTCCCAATTTTTCCGTGTTCATGGCAAATTGTCATGTTGAATTTAATTGTTTTTGTCATTATTTTCTGTCATTTCAGGTTATCTAATTCATTTTTAATGATGTCTTTTGTAAATTTTATGTCATAATGTCATCTATTTCCAAGTACATGTGGAATTTTGTCAGTGTATTGCATTGAGGTAATTGTATTGTCAGTTTGAGTTCATTTATGTCCAAATAGTCAGTTTTCGTTGTCTTGCAATGGTCAATTTCTTAATTTGGCCTTATTTTTCTATATATGTGTATGTACATATATAAGTGCATCTGGTTCTGTGTTTCTAATAATACAATTACTATAATTTTGTCAAAACTTGTCTTTTTTATATGTCCGAATTGTCTGTTTTGTCGTCTCTTTTGTTCAATTAGTAAATTTGATCTAGTTTTTCTTGTTTACCTAATGTGTCCTAAAATTAATGTGTGCGTCTGGATTGTCTGTTTAATGAAGTAAATAAGTATATACTTTTCTACATAGCAGAATGTGGATTTCCAGTCAGCCTTTATGCCCTACAACACATTCGTATTTTTAGTGTATAGGATTCCTCACAGTATTTTCCTTCACCATCTGCATTGTAATTTTGCACACAATTTTTAACCGATAGTTTAAAATTCGGAAAAAACTATGTGCATTCCACATACATTTACCAATAAAATGTCTGTTTATAGGTAAAAATCGTGTTTTGTTCGTCCAAATTGTCTTTTTTGTAAATATGAAATGTCTGTTTTATTGGTCCGTTTGTGGAAGTGGTCTGTTTTGTTTGTCCAAATTGTCAATGTATTTTTTAGGTCCAAATTGTTTGTTTTTTAAGTCCAAATGTCTGCTTTGTACCAAGGTCAAATATCTGTTTTGAAGAACCAAATGTCTGCTGTGATCGGGTCCAAAGTCTACAATGCACAGAAATTAAACTTCTCGTGTGTACATCCAAATTGTTTGTTTTATAGCCACAAACTATCTAGTTCGTCGAAATACCTACCTACCTACCTACGTCCAAATATCTAGTTGGTACAAATGCCAGTTATTTAGGTACAACATTTTGAAAACTTCCGGCTCTTCTCGCGGCGACTTTATCGGATTGTCGAGAGAAGAGCCCGAAGTTTTCAAAATGTTGTTCAGCGACCGCGGTAATTTAAAAAGTATTGTATTTAGGTACAAATACTTTATTTTGTAGATCTAAATTTGTGGTCCAAATTGTGTCCAAAATTTATTGTTTTGTTAAAAAAATAAACATTTTGTGAAAAAGCTAGATTTGTTAATGGACAATGTCAATCTTATATTAAATGCCAAAATTATAAGTAGGATGGAAGTAAGCAATTTTGATGTCTGATGAAAGCTGCCAACATAATGATTCGCACCGTGAATATGTTACACTTGACCGTTTTTATGCCCAAATTGTTAGTTTTCTTTTAGTCCAAAAGTCCAAATACCTTTTTGCAACATGAAAATCTGTTGATTTGGTTATTTTCTGTTTAATAGGTCCAAACTACCTAGGTTGTAGGGCCAAATATTTGGTTTGTCCAAATTGTCAGTCTTTAGGTTCAAAAAGTTGAATTTGTAGGTCAAAATATATGTTTTCAGCGTCGAAATGGTCAGTTTTTTTAGGTCCAAATTGTCCGTTTGGTAATTATCTGTTGGAGTTCCTAATAGTGGTTGAAGTTTGTTTTTTCGGTTCAAATATGTAGTTTGTTTTGTAGGTCCATATGAATTACGTTGCAGGTCATTAATTTTCTGTTTTGTAGAGTCAGTGTCCATTTCCTTTTTCAAAATTGTAAATTTTATAAGTCCTAAGTTTTATAAATCGTTTATTTTTGTCTTAATGTCTGCTTTGTATGTCCATAGTATTTAGTTTTTATGTCTAAATATTTCGTTTCTCAAAACTGTTAGTTTTGCATTTCAAATAGTATATTTTGTAGGTCTAAAAATATGTTTTGTGCGCCGAAATTGTCTCTTTGGTAAGTCCGAATGTCTGTAGTAGGGTCAAATATCTGTTTTATAGGTCGAAATTGTCGGTTTTGTAGCTCCAAATTGTATGTTTCGTAGGTCCAAATTGTCTGCTGTGTAAGTACATATGTCTGTGTAGTAGGGTCAAATATCTCTTTTATAGGTCGAATTGTCGGTTTTGTAGGTCCACATTGTCTGCTTTCTAAGTACAAATGTCTGTGTAGGAGATTAAAATAGCTGTTTATAGGTCAAAATTGTCGGTTAGGTAGGTCCAAATTTTATGTTTCGTAGGTCCAAATGTTATGTTTCATAGGTCCAATTTTTTGGTTTTGTAGTTCAAAATTTTCTGCTGTGTAAGTACAAATGTCTGTGTGGTAGGTTCAAATATCTGTTGTATAGGTCGAAATTGTCGGTTTTTATGTCCAAATTGTATGTTTCATAGGTCCAAATTGTCTACTGTGTAAGTACCAATGTCTGTGTAGTAGGTTCAAATATCTGTTTTATAGGTCGAAATTGTCGGTTTTTAGGTCCAAATTGTATGTTTCGTAGGTCCAAATTGTCTGCTGTGTAAGTACAAATGTCTGTGTAGTAGGTCAAATATCTGTTTTATAGGTAGAAATTGTCTGTTTTTTTGTCCAAATTGTCTGTATTGTAAGTCCAAATCTCTGTTTTTAGGTGTTGGTGTTTTAGTTCCAAATCGTTTATTTTGTAGGTCTTAATTATCTGTTTCGTAAGTCCAAATTCTATAAAGGTTCTATAAGGTCAAAGATTTTTGTTTTTATCAAAATTGTCTGTTTTGTCGGTCAAAATTGTGTTTTGTACGTAAAAATATCTGTTTTGTAAGTGTAAATAGTCCGTTTAATAAGTACAAATTGTATTTTTTTTCATTGGTAAGACCAACTGTCTTTTTTAGGTGTTCTTTTTGTAGATCAAAATAGTTTTGGTTGTAGGTCTTAATTGTCGGTTATGTAAGTCCAAATGTTGTATTGTACGGTAAAAGTGTATGTGTTGTTGTCAAAATTGTCTATTTTTTCGGTCTATATTGTGTTGTGTCTGTAAAAATATTTGTTTTGTATATCTAAATAGTCTTTTTTTTAATCCAAATGTCCACAGTGTCCAAATTGTCTGTTTTGTCGGTCTAGATTGGGTTTTGTTAGTAAACATCTGTTTTGTAGTTGTAAATAGTCCGTCTTGTAAGTCCAAATTGTCTGCTTTATATGTGCAAACCGTCTCGTATCTTTGTCCAGATTGCCAGATTTTTTGTTGACATAGTTTATTTTGTTTGTCTTGAGGAAAAAATGTCTCTTTGGTAAATCCAAATGTCTGTTTTTAGGTGTTTGTTTTGTAGGTCGCAATAGTTTGTTTTGTAGGTAATTGTTTGTTATGTAAGTCCAAATGTCTGTAGTGTAGGGTCAAAGTGTTTGTGTTATTTTTCAAAATTGTCAATTTTGTCAGTCTATATTGTTTTTTTTATTTTAAAATATGTTTTGAGGTCTAAATAGTCCGTTTTAAAATTGTCTGCGTTGTATTGGAAATTTACTGTTGTCGTAGGTCCAGATAGTTCTGTTTTAGGTGTATCTTATGTGGGTTAGAATAGTTTGTTTAGTAGGTCTTAATTGTCTGTTATGTAAGTCCAAATTTTGTATTGTACGGTCAAAGTGTCTGTGTTGTTTGTTAAAATTATCAATTTTGTCTGTCTATATTGTGCTTTTTCTGTAAAAATATCTGTTATGTAGGTCTAAATATTCCGTTTGTATGTCCGAATTGTCTGCGTTGTATGTGAAAATTGACTCGTCGTATGTTAAGATAACTTTATAAATTTTTTGTAGGTTCAAATAGCTATTTGTATGTTTATTTCGAATTTTAATCTGGTTTATGCGTCGAAGTGGTATGTTTTTTTGGAAAAAATGTCTGTTTTTGTAGTTCTTAATTGTTTGTTAAGTAAGTTCAAATGTTGTATTGTACGGTCCAAGTGTCTGTGTTGTTGTCAAAATTGTCTATTTTTTCGGTCTATATTGTATTTTGTATGTAAATTATATCTGTTTTGTAAATCTAAATAGTCAGTTTTGTAAGTCCAAATGTCTGTAGTGCAGGGTCAACGTGTCTATTTTTTGGTCAAAATTGTCTGTTTTGTCGATGTAAAGTGTGGTTTGTATATAAAAATATCTGTTTCGAAGTAGTCCATCTTGAGGTCCAAATGTTGTATTCTACTGTCAAAGTGGCTATTTTGTTTTCAAAATTGTCTATTTTGTCGGTCTATATTGTGTTTCGTATGTCTGTTTTGTTGATCTAAATAGTCCGTTTTGGAAGTCAAAATTATCTGCTTTTAATGTAAGTACAAATCGTCTCGTGTCGTTGGTCCAGATAGTTTGCTGTCTGATATAAATTGTTTCTTGGTTCAAATAGTTTATTCGTCGGTCTAAAAATCTGGTTTATGCGTCGAAATGGTCTGTTTTTTTGTGAATCTGTGGTAAGTCCAAATGTCTGTTTTAAGTGTTTGTTTTGTAGATCCAAATAGTTAGTTTTGTAGGTTTTAATTATCTGTTATAAGTCCAAATGTTTGTATTGTACGGTCTAAGTGTGGTCAAATTGTCTGCTGTGTAAGTACAAATTGCTGTGTAGTATGTTCAAATATCTGTTTTATAAGTCGAAATATTCGGTTTTTAAGGTCCAAATTGTATGTTTCGTAGGTCCAAATTGTCTGCTCTGTAAGTACAAATGTCTGTATAGTAGGTTCAAATATCTGTTTTATAGTTCGAAATTGTTGGTTTTGTAGGTCCAAATTTTATGTTGCGTAGGTCCAAATTGTCTGATGTATAAGTACAAATGTCTGTGTAGAAGGTTCAAATATTTGCTTTATAGGTCGAAATTGTCGGTTTTGTAGGTCCAAATTTTGTGTTTCGTAGGTCGAAATTGTCTGCTGTGTAAGTAGACATTAAAATTAAATAACGGTTAAAATTTGTGTGCAAAATTACAATGCACCCCGGTGAAGGAAAACACCGTGAGGAAACCTATATACTAACAAT
>WYDE02154205.1:0-16983 GCA_009867175.2 Adela reaumurella | reverse complement strand
ACCGACCACCACATTTTGCAAGATGTTCGGACAAGACATCAAGCAGCATGTAAGGCACGAACACCCACCTACTGCATAACTTAGTAGATTACCGTGCTAAGGTGAGAGGTGGCGAGCCTGTCGCCCTTTAGTATGGCATCTTGTCCTTATCCCTTAGTCGTCTTTTACGACATGCATTGGAAGAGATGCAGTGGGGTCATTCTTTTAAGAGCCGGCTCCACAAGACAAATATTTAAAAAATAAAAACCCTCAAAAAGTGCTCAAGAAAGAGATAATTTAAAAAAAAACACACAAAAACAATACATCAAGAAAACCATAAATCTCAAACTGGATTTAAACATATCAGCCAAGGCTGCCTGTCTAAAATAAATAAATAAAATCCAATCCGTGGTTTTTACGTGATCTTACGGCCCAAAGTTATCGATTTATCACTAGTTTTCCACTTATTATTATTTTATAGTCTGTCGGCACTTGACTCCAGTCGTCTTTGCAGCATAGAAGGATCCGAAAACAGCACTTATCAGAGCTCCACGCCGACTCAAGAAATGCTTGTTCTTACTCTTGAAGGCCCCAACGTTAGGGGAACTGTAGAAGATCTCCGCAGGGAGTTGATTCCACATCTTGGCACTTCCGAGTAGTAGTAATCTGAGTTCTCAAACCGTTTAGTTTGCCATTCTGGCACGTCGACGACAAATTGATTGCCATTCACTGGCATACCCTTCCGTTTAACGTCTTGGTTCTCGATCCGTTGTATGACTAAATGATAGGACTTCCCCAAGATGAATTATCTTTTTTTTTATCAAAACTGACACGGATGGCTACATCACCTAATGAACCAGTGATGTCAGCCTAAACACCTTGGTGAATTATGTAGGTAGGTGCCATATCAGCGCTTCCCTCAATTCCAGCCGGCTACACAGAACTGGACGGAAAACACGAACAATCTTTCATAGCCGCTTCGACCGACCTTCATTCTGTGCGGTGGTTCATTAAGCGGTTCCTATCTTTAAATTTAAATAAAACAAAGTGTGTGTGAGATATCAGAGAATTTTTTTATTCGTTTGGAAGGCCTATCGATGCCATTATGTGTGGAATATAACATCGTTCAAATGTCCGCCGTGGCTCTTCCGGGTGGCGCGCATACGAAATGTACAATTTTGCATGACTCTGGCGCATAAATCAGGCTGAATTTGATGGCATGGGTTATGTTGGCTTTGAGGGCCTCTGTGGTCTGTGGCTTATTCGCATATGGACCTGCGAGAAGACCATGAAACCTAGTTGGTCAGTGGCAACCACTAAGCCAACGACGCTGATATACTTACTTTAAAAAATAAATGTATTTTGGAATGCTATTTCATCTCATCAGTCTATGCTCTCTAATCAACGGCGAGTAGGTATTAGGTGAACTTACTGCAGCGTTTGAGTGATGAAATCAAGAATAAGTGGAAAACAAACGATATTATTTTGCAACTTTGACACGCCCGACATAAAAACTATTTTTCCGTGGGGTGTAATTTCCAAGCAAAACCAGGTACTGAAGATGGTATAAGGGAAATTTGGATTACACTTGTGGTGTAATTTAATATCAATCCAACGGTATCATAAACTTACAAAGTCTTCCAATAGTTTTGGAGATATTAAAATTTTCTCATATCGCGAAGAACACCCGACAGGTGGGCAAACGCCAAAAGGGATCGGATTTGCTGTCACCTGCCGGTGCTTAGGGTCACCCAGTAAGCATGTATGCAAAATGTGGGGAAGTTTGACCACGGGAAATGCTCGGGAAAACGGACCGGACGGGAGGACATACGACCTGCGTTACTACGGACGGGCCGAATAGCGGGCCACCTTTGGCAAAAAAGAAAGTTTTGTGTCATCAAGACAATGCACCAGTTCACACATCTATAATTGCGATGTCCAAAATCAATGATTTAAAGTTCCAATTGCCTCTCACGCAACGCACTCGCCAGATTTGGGCCCCTCGCATTATTTTCTCTTTCCAAACTTGAAAAAATGCCTTGGGGGCAAAATATTATCCAACAACGGAGAGGTACAATCAGAAGTTGATGGCTACTTTGGGGAGCTCGACGATTCTCACCATAAATAGGGTATCGAAGCTATTGTTGAACATAGCTGGCAAAAGTGAAGACTAGGTAGAGAAATAATGACACATTTAAAAACTAGTGGCTCTGTGAGCTGTAGACCTCGCGCGTCTGTGTTTCCATATCCGCCTTTTTTCATTATTTTCCTCCCCCTCTCACCCCCAGCCCCTTCAAGTAAAAATGTCTAAAAGCTGAATCGGCAAAAAAAATACATATAATCATCAAACCTGCTCACAAAATTTCACGAGAATAATTTGAGAAATGCGACCTGGGGTCTACCGTGCTATTATCACATGAGCGAGTGAAGAGACATTGCCACGATTTCAACCAATCAGACTGGCCGTGTCGAGTGATCTCGAGTGCGTTAACGAATATGATTGGCTGAAATCTCTTCACTCACTCGAGTGATATTACGCCGGTAGTAGGCCAGTTATCGTAAGTACGTATTTGCCATGTTTATGGAGCTATGATGAAAATTATTACACGTAGATTCACGAAAAGCGCCATCTATTGGCCGTTGATCGAAGTCGATGGCGAACCACGTCACATGCAACTCTTATACCGTACTTTATTTTCCGTCTCTATGGCTAACCAACGACGAACGCCATCTATGGAGGCATTAAGTTAAATTTCCCTTTGCTTAGTAATACAGAAAGTAATTTTTAGAGTTTGGTAATTTCATACAGGTTACTTATGTTGTAGAAATGTTATGAGAGGGCGTTAGTTTGAGATCAAATTTATAAATTATGTATGAATCATAATCACAGCCTGGGAGCATTATAGTGTTTATGTGATGTTAAAGTAGGTACAAGAAAAGCAAAGATTACATATTTTTGAACAATAATAATATAACTGTGCTAATATTGTTCAAAAGGCATTCAAAAGGTATCAGTACTTCACGCCGAGCCAAAAACAAGTGCTTTATAATTTACTAGCTGAGCCCTTGGCTCCTCCCGCGTTAAAGTCCGACATGTCTCTTAATTCAGCTCTCTGCTCGCCCCCTATACTAATTATCGTGATAATAAGTAGCCTATATTAAGCTTTACGTAGACTTAACCGCATCCAAATCGGTCCAGGGATTCTCGAGTTATAAAGGGACAGACAGGACTGACCGACTACTGAGGACGCCGGACGTTTCATTTTATAATTCATAATTCATTTGTGAATTAATTATATTGAGAAAAATTTCTCAAATCGTGTTTCAGAAACAACAGTGCACTCGGCCATATCCTCGGCTCGGCTGTAACATATATGTTTTTTTATGTTTATGTTGTTCTTTTTCTAATTTTAGCATTTTTTTTTCAATATCCTTGCTGACTTATAACCCCCTCTTAAGAGTACACGAGTTCAAATAATAATTCAAATATTCAAAATTAAATATATGTTTTACCCAAGTATACACTCCAGACGCTGTAAGCAGCCCGTCACACGATTAGCTTTACTTATCTCCATAGAATTATTTCACAAACATATCTCCGAAAACCGTTAAAATCGTCAATTTCTCAAGACGGAATTAATTCTATCGAGAAAAGTAACGGTAATCCTGTTTCGGGCCGCTACACAGTCAAGGGATTCTTAGCCTAACATATATTTTATTTGGATTATTTGTTTGATTATTTGAATGTATTTTTTTTATTACAAAATTTATATTTGTCTCGTATGCCCCTTAAGTATCGCACCTATTATTGTGAAATGCGCTGGGCCAAAATAAAATTTTGTTTTGAAAAAAAAACAAGAACGATAATAGTTGCCAATGAAGAAGCTCGTCGAAAATTTTCACTTCATACAAAATAAAATAAAAATATTTAAACAACAAATTTCACGAAAAGCGGACAAGTCCTGATTCTTTCTTAGTATCACTAGGAGATGCTGCGTGCATTATTTGGCTGAGATCAGACCATGGCAACCCACTGCGTAGAAAACTACTTATTACTTATTACATCCGGGTGAAACTATCTTAGATCCGGCCAATTATTAAACTGAAAAAAAAAATACTTGTTTAAAACAACTAACAAGTTGGTTAAGTGCGAGCGTACCAAACCAGTTTTTTTAATTTACTAAGTATATGGTTGTTTTTATCAATTATTATTGTTGGTTCAACCAATTCCTTTGTTCTTACAACCATACACTTGTCACTTTGACAAAGCTGTTTGGTAGGCTCGCATTTAACCAACATCTTAGTTGTTTTAAGCAATTTTTTTTTCAGGGAATTATGGGACGAGTAAAGATATTGACAAGTAGGAAACACTCATATGGCTATTAGGCCATAAGCCGTAGAGGCAGTTATTTCGTTGTAAATATGTATTGAAATATCAGGCGCTTACATAAAGAAAATCAACAAATCAGTTTAGAACACTAATAAGAAGAAAGTAACTGATGTTTTTGTAACCAGGTTTTCCATCCAAAGTGAGTAAGTGATTAAATTAAATGTTTCGCTCTGTACGTGCTCGTATTTATTTACATGAGAAAAAATGTGCTAGTGGTTTAAGATTGTCTCGCGGCGCATTGCGGCACTAGGTGTCAACACAACATACGTACACAATGCCGCGTCACGTATCCTCACTTGTTTACTTTACCTGCTCTGCTACACTCGGACCCGCAACCTACCTGCTGCCTGCTACCTGCTGCCTGCTGCCTGCTACCTGCTGCCTGCTACCTGCTACCTGCTGCCTGCTACCTGCTACCTGCTGCCTGCGGAGTGCAGGGCAGGCTTATCATATCACGTCCGACATGTGAGATACATTCAGCGCGTTGTATTTTGTGCGTTTTAAAGTAGGAAGTATTATTTTATTCACTTTATTATAATGTAAAATTAAATTAAATTTAAACAATGTGTACTATGAAGTATTTAACGTATATAAACCAATATAAACAAGTTTTTTGCCCGCCGTCAACCATTGCACCCTTCCTTGCCACTCGGCGGCCTCGCTCCCTGCTCCCCCCGGCCCGCGTATGCCGCGCCCCCCCCCCCTTCCCAAATCATTTCATCATTTCATTCCCATTCCATTCCAACCAGGAAACCAGCTTGAAAGATTAAATATTAATGTGTTTCCTAATGCCTATTTATATTATTTATATTATAGTATTTTCTTTCACGAGGTACATATATTCAAAAAATCTTTCAGTGCTAATCTAAAGTAGCTCCTTTGAAAAAAAATCATACTTCTAGACCCACCTGTTTTGGCTGTCCGTTGACTGTCAGTGAATGAATGAGTGACTTTAAGAAATTAATTAGGTAAATTTATCTTAAAATAATTACTTACCGAGCTGTTAGGTATATATTTAAGTTTCTATATATTATTAAGGTAGGTACCTAAAATTTATGTTTTCTTAATTTTCAATAAATAATATTTTTTGATTCAGATTATTGAAATACTTATCGTTTATAAAAAAACAAATCGTACGTAACTCATACACAACATTTATCGAATTTATTACACTAAAATAATTGATATGTAATATCATAATAAATACTAAAATAATACATAAATTTTCGAAATGTTGTACTCAATGAAATATTCCTTTTAATATCATTGATTTTAATCATAGGTTATGAGGTTATGTATTACTTCTTCTTTTACTGAAAAATATGTATAAAGAACGGGCGACATTTTCGAGCAGCGATGTGCTCTCTTCGTCGTCATGGCGAGCAATCAATCATTTCAGGATATTTCAGTAAGGGACTCGGAGGTTGGCGCCACTCAAGAGTGCGGACTCATATAATATTTTGCTAAGCTATAATAAGTACCTACCTAGGTACTTATAGCAATTATATTTTAATGTTTGTTATATCCAAATATTAATCTACACTATTTTGTAAGACAAAATACACTAAGGACAAGATGCCGTGCTAAAGGACGACAAGCTCGCCACCTCTCTCCTTGGCGCGGTACTTCTACCAAGTCGGGTCTTCGTGCCTTACGTGCTGCTTGATATCTTGTCCGAATACCTTGCGAATTATGGTGGTCGGTGTTGTGCTTTAATTTAACGGAGTTATTGCAGCACAATACCGATTGCTCTGCTTACCCCGATTGTCGGGATTCAGCGTGATTGATATTTCTGTATGTATACATTTTGTAATCGTGTTTCCGCTCCGTCCATACAAAACCCATTGCGGCCGATGTTCTTAGTTCGTCTTTGACGAACAACTTCTGACAGAAAAGTATATTTTTTTTTTTTTTATGATTTATAAATTCAAATAGATGTATTTTTTTTCTTGATGATTCATATAGGTTTCATTTAGTTATAATTACTTTTCGGGGCACATCATATTTTACAAATATTTTACTATTCCAGAGGCTTTTATTAAGAAAACTAAAACCAATATTAAAAATTCGTTGTCAAGTAGAGGACTTGATTGTTTGTTTGTTGCAAGTACTTTTTTATTTTATGTTTTCATAAGCTCTACTGCCCTTCACCAATCAACCTCTATACAGGGATTTCTAAAAAGGCTCTAATGTGATTGGGCATTGTACAGAAAGTAAATTGTATAAAATATGAAAAAAAACCATAGTATACATGAAATCCTTGACTTTAATTTTCTGTGTAATTTCGTTTACTACGTTCCACTTAGTCTGTAGAAAGAGATTGTTTCGAACTCTCAAAATGCCTAGTTTCGCGATGCGGCCCCTTAAGTTCTACATTGTATGTTATTTTTATAAAAATGAGCAGACATACCTAATACAAATTACTTTTACTGTGCACTTCGAGCTGTCAAAAAAGTTAGGTTAAATTAATACTCCCAGCGTTGAATTCACCCGCCCCGCTTAGTTCCTCACCTCTTCGCCGACGCCTATGAGTACGATTTGCACTCTCGTGTCGTCGGCACTGTTCTTTAAGTCTCTTTCGATCTTTTCGTTACCATTTTAAATGGTTCTAACCTAACTTTTTTAACAGCTCCAACAGTTAAAATAATTGTATTTGTATTTGTATTTATTTATTGTCACGCGTACTATGAATCGAACAAAAAGGTAGACTTAATGCTATCATAGCACTCTTTTATAGCCAACCTTTGGGGTGGGGACAGCATAAGCAGGCGTAAACAAAATGAAGTATTTAAATTAGGGTTAAATTTAATAATACATTTACATAAATACCTAACCAATATATATTTGTATATATCTATCAATATTTATACATATATTTATACGTATATATGTATGTATAAAATAATAACGATACTATCCCAGCACACTAAGTAGCCCAGACATTTGATTGGCCAACTGTTTACGTGCGTTGTATTCGTGTCGGGGAGGCTGTAGTGTATTCTTCCTGACCATTCGGCCTGACATTGAAAGGTGAACGCTCGCAGGCCGTAAACATTCCGCTGCCTCGATCCAGAAGTCCACCGCTGCGCTGATGGCGATTTCTTGAACGAGCGCTTACACTATAATAATAAAGCTAAATAACAGTTTAGGTGGAACAATGAGATATCGAAAATGCGAAAAAGGTGTGCGCGGCGTGGAACGCGTGTCACAGCCTCCGCGCAATCGTTAGTGGGGTCGCTCCGAGCTGAGATCCCGGGCTTCCATTGAGCTCCGCGCGCGCCGCCCTCCGCTCGCCGCCCGCCCCTCCTCTCCCGCCCGCCCAGTGAATGGAGAGAGGCCGAGCCGAGCCCACGTCCGCGCCGGAGCGACCCAGCATCGGCGGAGCTCCGTGACATAACTAGGTGTGGTTTGACAGTGAAATGAGTGAGAGTGGTGTGTCGTGACTTGAGATGTGGGGCGGCGTACGAGCGCCGGCACCGGTGCGCGACTGGCGGCCGCGCGGCCATGTCTCGTGAACTCGCTATAGGTGAGTCCCTATCTCGCCGCGTACACGGCTTGTCTCGTCTCACTCAGGTTGCCTCAGCTCAGACCTCAGTCCTCGGGCTTCGGTCCAGGTGACCTTCCGTAGGGCTAGCGTCTTCTCGTCGACGTCCACTTTGCTCAAACAATTCCCTTATTGTAAATTTCTACATTAAATACTTAAAAGGGAACCTAAATTAAATCGTAATCTCTTTTTTCTTTACGCATTATGGAATAATAAAAAAATAAGACTGTTGTTATCTATGCATCTACCAGTCGAAATATAAACATATAAATATTGACCAGCCGCGAAATGCTCCATAATAAATTCAGTATGAAAATAATTTATATAACCTTTGAAATTGGAACAAAAATTAATTCTCAAATAAAAATACAAAATAAGCACGTTAAAAATATTACTACACGTACAATGTAGAGATTTTGACGAAAACGCCGTGAAAGAAGATTGATTTCGTGGCCCGCTTTCGGACCCGCATCAGTTATAAATCTTGGGCTTTGATTTGTGGATTTATCTCTACCGCCATCCCCTACGCTACAGATTTGTTCTGATTTGTGAGGGTACAGTTTCTAGGACGGAGTGTACTTATGTACCTACTTATTTTCTTAATTAATCGTTTGTTTGGTATAATTGTTGGTATACATTTTGATATTAGGTGCGCTGTGTACTTCGTACTATGTACTTCGATAAACTTATTGACAAGTCTTAAGTAATATTACGCAGTAATAATTATTTAGACGTGTATAGAATCTTACCCTTGATGTGCATTTTTTTTGGCGTTGGTATTGTAGGTGCAATGACTTCCCGCAGTATGAAATTTTGCAGACAGCTTCTCCCTTTGAGACCTTGAGAGAACACTTACCACACAATACGCTTGGGCGCATCCAGAGAGCCGAATTACGGATTATATTTTATTCAATATTTAAGAAGAAGAATAAGAAAGGTTTATTTCCATTGATGACACAGGTAATACAATTTTTCAGCTACTTCACACAGACAAAAATGAACAATGGAAAGGGCGTAGACACAGCATATGGCCCTCGCGAGTAACAAGGGCCGCTGGTTTTATTATTATTATTTATTTTTTTATTTGGGGACGTAATCCAAAAAGCCAAAATCATCAGCCCGGTACCATTGAAAAAAATATAAGCATTGTAATATTAGGTCCGGGAAAAAGTTTCTTCGCACTTCATATGAAAACTCAAGACATTTTTTTTTCAAAGTTTAATTACTTTTAAGTATAGGATATGTGTGCCATTTTGTTCGTTGACTTTTTGCCATCTTTTAGGCAGTGACATGATCCAGTTGCTGTAGCAGTTGTAGCTGTGCAGTTGTAGTTGGGACTTCTGATTAAAAACGCGACAAGTAGTTTTGTCAGTCCTCTCTTGATGTTAACCTGGCACTGCCTAAAGTATTCTGGAGAGATCGAAAGAGGTGAAAATCTGAAGGTGCAAGGTCAGGGCTATTATATGGCGGATTCATTAACACCTCCCAGCGAAACTCTCTTAATTTTTGCTGAGTGGTTAAAGATGTGTGGTCTAGCGTTATCGGGATGAAAAACCACACCCTTTATATTGATCAATTCCCCCCGCTTTCTCTCAACTTCTTACTTTAATCTCATCAGTTGTTGGCAGTAGAGATCCGAATCGATGGTTCTGCCCCGGCGGTAAAAGCTCATAATGAACAATTCCCTTCCAATCCCACCATACACACAGCATCAACTTATTGCGAGTTAACCCAGGCTTTGCCACAGTGTGTGAAGCCTGACCAACCTCTGACCACGACCTTTTTCGCACGTTTTTTTCGTACATGATCCGCTCTTCATTACCAAAATCCACCATGGTTTGGATGGTCATGATTCCAATCACCATCATCAATCTCTTCAAAAACGGTTCAGTTTCGTTACGTCTCAATAAATAATCGCAAATGTTCATTCGGTTTCTTTCTTCAGTGAGCTCGTGTGGGACCCAAATATCGAGCTTTTTTGTGTACCAAGCTTCTTTCAAATGGGTCAAAACTGTTTTGTGGTCAAGTTCCAGTTCTTCAGCTACGTCGTAACTACTGATATGCCGATCTTGCTACAGTTGATACATTTTTCAAAGAATGGCGTCCATTTTATCCGTAGCAGGGCGACCAGTAGCGAGGTGTATCTTTGACATCAACATTCCCAGATTTAAAACGCTTAAACCATTGTGCTACTCACTGGCACTGCGTTAGGTCCATAAACTTCACATTTTTTTTTCGCGGCATGCGTTGTTTTTTTTTTCCTTTTTCGTATTGCAATTTTAAGATGTATCGAATTTCTTCATTAGATTCACTCATTTTGATAGAAAGAAAAACAAATGAAAAAAAGCGGGAAAGAACATTTTACTAATCTTTTCCTTTTTTGAAAATATATCCTTTTTAATGTTATCAAAACCAGCCAGATACAAATAGTAATAAGTAAATAAATAAAGACTTTTCTGCTTAGTACTGCGATGACTTTGAACAGAAGTTAACCAATTAGTTAGACTATTCGGCGAGGGAAGCAAACCCGTATTTTTTTTAAATATTTGGTAGAAATAAGCCGATATCCACTGGGTGTTTCAATATAAAAGTAAATAAATCGTACCAATGGGCGAGCGAAGTGAGCATGCAATTTTTTTAAAATACCTATTTGGGAGAAGTACGTCAAAATCATAGAGCGGTCGTCTTTCAAGGGAAGTTAACTACTGTAATGTATGTTATCACATCATTGAGCGAGCGAAGCGAGCCGCAAATTTTTATGAAATATTTGGGAGATATCAGTCAAAAAAATCGGTGGATCCTTTGAATAGCAAATTAAACGAATTATTCTAATGGCGAGCAAAGCGAGCCCAAAATTTTATATTAAAATTTGAAATCATTAATTCGAAATTATCAGAGCGGTGCTTTTGAATAGAAAATTACATTAATTACTGTAATGAGCGAGCGAAGTGACCCCCAATTATTTTTTTTTAATTTGGGAGAAGCTAAAATCATCAGGGCGGTTCCCTTCAAAGGAAGTTTACTATTTGTAACGGAAGCCCATGTTTTCATTTTTTTTATTTTATTTATTTAGGAAACACAAACAATTACATAACTACAGATGTTACAAAGAAAGTAATCAATTCATGATAAGTATGTATGTATGTAACCAGCAACGTGTTCTTTTATATATAAATTAACTACAACTTTTACACACTAGTCCATTGTATTTCGGCCTTTATGCGCCGTTTCAGGTGAAAAATCATCATATAGATAGTAATTAAAATTATTTAGCGGCTTACCGGTGCGATATCGCGTGCAGCTCGACGTTTCGAGTTCTTCTGTGGAACTCATCATCGGGAGCACACGCTCACCCCGGCGGCAAGCGTGTCACTGACCGGTACCCTTCCTTCCTTCTTCCTTCATATAGATAGTATGTAACTAAGGTTAAAAAGTAACCTACTGTAAGTAGTAGGTAAGTTTTCTATGAATATATTCGAATTTTTAATATGTAGGTATGCATAAATAATGTGATGATAATTTTAATTTTATAGACAATGTAGGTATGTATTTAATAAAATTTCGAACGATTAGTCTCAAAAGTCTCAGTATGTACATTCCAGACCATTCCATCTCGATGGTCCAGACAATACTGATGGAATAAATAATACAAATATATCTGAAGAATAAGCTCTGAAGATGTACATTTCTATAAATTATTTAATATATATTTATATATATTTCTTTAATATTTATTATATGATCTGTATAATAATGTGTACGTCTATGTAGGTAGGACTTTATATAGTGTATTGTATAATATTTAATATAAACGTATTAGTAGTAAGTAAATGTATGTTTTTGCAGGTTAAGATACATATTCTTTTAAAGCAACCGACCTAATAAATCTCCTATCATAAGGTATGTTTGTTTGAAAATGCTTTGTTTAGCATTAAGTCCACCTGTTCTACAAAAAAATATTTTGGGCAATAAAGTTTATTCATTAATTAATTCATTTATATGTGAAAATGAAAACTTACTAAATAAGGAAAAATCCCCACAGCCCGGATGGTGAGTTAGTCCTCTGGCGACATTTTAACATTTATGTATAACAATTTGTCAAAGAAGAGGATCAAAGGACGAGAAATAGAAGGAGTATGAAGACGCTAAAGGTCAACGACTCTTCGAGTTCATGAACAGATCTTGTTGGATCCTAAGTAAACAATTCGTGAACCTGGTGGGCGTGAAATTCATTATTTACATAGTTTTGGGAAAGTGTTTCTTTAAAACCATTTATAGAAACTAGGAACTGACAAAAGACATTTCATATTATACAGTTTTTAAATATTTCAACTATATAACAGTACTTGTAACGTAATATTTTTTGATTCACTAGTATATTATGTATTACTATGACAGGGTATATAGTCACAGCCTTGACGTACTGTAGTGAATTTGTTATTTCGTTGTACCAAGAATTTTTGTTAGGGGGGAGGGGTAGTGTGGGTTGCAGGTGGCGGAGGGGGCAGAGGTGGTGAAGTAGGTGATCAGGGGGCGGGGCCGGGGGTGAAGGGCGTCTTAGGCGAAGGGTGCGAAATAAACCATTTTTTTAAAGAACAAATGAAAAATAAATAAATATAGACTTTTCTGCTTAGCAGGAGGCGGACTTATTGCCGGAGGCAATCTCCTCCAGTCAACCTTTATACACTACAACACTTTCGTATTGTTAATGTATAGGTTTTCTCATGGTGTTTTCCTTCACCGGGGTGCATCGTAATTTTGCACAAAAATTTTGACCGTGATTTTAAAATCCGGAAAAATTGTGCGCATACCAGGTCTCGAACCCACGACCTCTCAAGTAAGAGGCGCGCGCTCACCAACTATTTGCGAACAATTTTCCTATTTCTCATTGGTATATATAGTTAAAGTTCTAAGATATTGTACTAAATTATGAAGTCTTGATTATTTTTAATAACATAATGACTATTCGCCTTATATGGGGAGAGAAGCCCATATGGGGAGATATACGGTATATTCGCCCGAATTTGGGCGAATAGAACGCCGTATTTGGGCAGATAAAACTGACACAGCATTCGCCTGAACCGGTGATTTCAGCCAGTCTGTCAGCTTGCGTTGATCTAGGGGTAGGGGGATGTGATGAATTTAATTAAGAAATTGAATTAAATAAATACATATAGACTTTATCTGCTAAGCAGTAGGCGGACTTATTGCCCGACGCAATATCTTCCAGTCAACCTTTATACACTTTAACACATTCTTATTGTTGAATTGTAACTATAAAGTAACGTGCAGTGCGACACGATAGGTCGTTCCATCGTTCCTATAGCAACACATATTACAGAGCGACACGCTTAATTTTGGAGTAATTCCGTGATATGCATGCACGTGTCGCTTATGCGATATGTTTTTTTTTTATTGAAACTGACACGGATGGCTACATCACCTGATGAACCAGTTTTTCTGGTACCAGTGATGTCAGCCTAAACACCTTGGTGACCCGTAACCGACGAGCATGTATGTATGAAGAATATTATGAGAGTGCAAGAAGCGGCAGTGTGTCAGGATCGTGGCACGTGGAGATCCGTTGTCTCTGCCTACCCCACTGGGACACAGGCGTGACGATATGTATGTATAATAGATATGTAGGTATATTACTGATTCTTCTTCATGGTGGATATTTATTTATTTTATTTACCTGGTTCACGTAATGTATTTTTTACATACATACCATCACGCCTCTTCCCCGCAGGGGTAGGCAGAGACAATGGAGCGTCATGTGACACGTTCCTGACATATATCGGTATTATGAATATGCCACTGCTATTCGTGCAGTGGAACTAACCACCCCGACTTTTCATGATATTATTTAAAGCCCCATTCCCGCTATTACCTTTGATCACTCGCCTTTCAAGATCTTTATCATTATTTCCGTCCCTCGTGAACACGCTTCCCTGGTACACAAACTCGTTCACTTGTTCCAACTTGTATTGTATTTTTTGGCACACCCTTATGACATAGTAATAATATGACAGATTTTACGGTCTAAATCTAACAGTCTCACCCTGGACGTGTGTAGCTGTAGTCGTACAATCTCAAACAAATTTTGTAAAAAGCTTCTCTACAGTTAAAAAGAATCAGGGACCGCAAATCACATAAAATGTTCATAATATTTTTTGTGTATGGGGTTATAATTCCACTCAAGTGAAATGCTATCACTGTAATAATGTTAATTTAAGTGAAGGCTTCGTTGATGTTCAAACAGCCAGTCTCACCGTTCTCCTCGGCTATGTCCATCGCGTCGGGCTTGTCCTCGTTGTCGGAGCCCGCTTCGCACTTCACTGCGGCGGGTCCATGCGGCGCCACAAACTTGTTACCCTGCGTAGATAATACACTCTTTTTAGCACTAGCCCTTCAGGCAACAGTGTGGTGCACGAGGTACCATTATGAAATTATGAGCGCAGGTGTCGCTATGATAGTTATAGTGGCATCTGCAATATTGTGAAAGCTTTTCGCATGAGCACAATTTTCACTAATGTCTATTTTTGTATAGCATTTAGAAAAAGAATCCATTATGCGTTTATCAGAAAATATTTTTTTTTATATTTTTACCAAAACCTACTGGATATATGTGCATGCCCTCTGAGACCGCATATCCTTATATATTCAAATCTATGCGACATGTGATATTAGCGGAGTTGAAAGTCCCCTGGGAAACAAATATACCAAAGGAGCACGAGTTCAAGACGAATAAATACTGTCCTCTGCTCGACCAAATAATTCAGAGAGACTACAGAGCAGAACTTTACGCAATAGATAGAGGTTGGTGCCAGAGGCCTACCGGCTAAATTGATGTACAACCTTTTCAAAAAACTGCGGCTGACTCTTGTCAGCAAATGACATGTAAGACACGACATGTAAGAGCTCTTACATGTAAAGAGTGTCGAAGGCGTCTCTTGCAGCCTCGTACCACATATGTATCGGAGCGTGGAGGGAGTCACTGAGTTCAGATAGTGCACGTCCGAGTAACGGGTCAGACTCGCTGATGAGGCCCGAATAGCCGGCCGAAACGTTAAGTCGACTGATAAGCACGCATGGTGGCCACCAAACTGACTCTGTGACTTCCTCTCTGTCTTCAATGGGCCCAGGAAATGCTCTTGGTGAAGCCATTGCAAGCTGAGTTTATTTCTCTCTCTCTGCAGGGTGTGTAAAAATATGCATGTTAATATTAAAACTATGTTATTATGAGCGAGAAAGAAAAACTGTTAAGTCCGCAAAAAGAGGCCGTCGCCTCCGCTGCGTTACCGCTTTCTGCGCTGTATACGTACATGCATACATAACACCCGTGCCATCCCACTCGGAAAAGGAGTTACTCAAGGGGATCTGATCTCACCCAAGCTCTTTACAAATGCACTAAAGTCATATTTTTAATAAGACGAAGTAAACTGACGTTTGCTGGGTGCCTAATTATAGGAATCCATGCATGTAATGTGTATATATGACGGATGGATTTCTATAATTAACCCCAAAGTGACAGTAGCTCCTGTCAGTTTACTTCTTCTGATTAAAAATACTACTATAGAAGACGTGTTCAAGATGCTTGAATGGGAGAAAATGGGTATCAACATCAATGGAGAGTTTCTCAGTCATCTTCGTTTCGCCGATGACATTGTCCTTATGGCTCATTCCCGGAATCAACTTCAAAAGATCCTCAGCGACCTCTATGAGCCATCACTGAGGATCGGTCTGAAGATGAACCGAGATAAAATCAAAGTCATGTCGACGGAGGTTAGGCGGTAGGGGACAAATAATCATCTATGGCGAAACAATCGAACAAGTGGAATATGTTTACTTCGACCAAATACTTCAGTTAGATCGTCAAGGCCTACACAAGGAGGTAGAAAACCGAATTCAACTGGGTTGGGCTGCCTTCTGAAAACTGAAATTTGTCCTAGTCTTCACTGGCGCAAAATCTTAAGATCAGGATATATAATCAGTGCGTACTCCCGGCTATGCCGCACGGATGTGAAAACTGGGCTCTAACGGCTGGCATCGCCCAAAGCTCCGTGTCGTTCAGCGAGCCATGCTGGGAATATCGCTACGAGATAAGGTGCGGAACGAAGAAATTCCCCAATGCACCAAATTAGTAGATATTGTACACCGGGTGGCAAAGCTCAAATAGCAGTGAGCTGGACACGTGAGCCGCAGGGATGACGGCCGTTGGAGCTCACGCGTATTACACTGGCGTCCTTGGACAGGAAAGCAAAGTATGGCAGACTCTGGTATGCCAGACTCTGCGTAGTCTACGTTTTTCAAGTATTAATTGCTTGACTTCGAGTGGGTAATTCTTTCCACGAGTTGATCTTTTGTCTAGTATAGGAGTGGATTTCCAGGCAAGTTCGTGATGTATTCTGTTGCTTCATCTATGTTGTCTCAGATTTTAGCGCGATTCTTAGATTTATATTTTCTTCTATGTATTCTTTAAATGCTTCCCAGTCAGTGTATTTGTTGCACAAAAATGATTTTTTCTGGGCGTTCTAATATTGTTGTGCTTAATGTTGCAATTATTGGAGTGTGATCTGAGGCACTATCAAGGCAACCGTCAATTTTCTTGTATATATATCAAATATTTTTATTAATGAAGAAATCCAGCAAATCAGGTATCTTGTTAGTATCAGTGGCTAGTATGTTGGAGTTCCAGTTGAAAGAATGTTTCTTGTTCGGTCTTCTCGTGAGGGTGAGCCTGGAGCCCCAATGTGTATTCTTTGCGTACCAATCCCTACCCACTATGTACCTGGTTCCCAGAGTTTTGAAGAATTCAGTAAACATAGATTCAGTTACTTTGTTTGGGTGGACAATATGTCGCAGATACTACGAGATTTCCCCTCCAGTCCGTGATCGTTATTGATGTTGCCTGTAGATGTTCTGTCCTATACTGTGGTAGAATATTGTGTTTTATTGTGTTACTTATTATAACAGCAGTCCCGCATGTCCCGTGCCATCTGGGTGATGAGTGGAGTAAGTAGTGAAACCAGACAGTCTAAATTCCACTCTTGAGGTCATGTGAGCTTCA
>WYDE02154094.1:0-11133 GCA_009867175.2 Adela reaumurella | reverse complement strand
CGACTGAGCAGGCAGCGGGTGTAGCGCGAGGCGCGGAGGGTGGAAGCGCGGGCGGAAGTAACGGCATTCTCGAAAAAAAACGGGTATTAGGCTGTTCGTGTTCCTTATTTTTTTCGGCATCAAGAACATGTTGGTCTGGCAACTGGGAGCCGCTGCGTTAAAAAAAGCCAACACTTTAAAACGTTTAAAAATTCCTTAACTTTAAAGCAGTTAGTTGAATCCGAAAAGTGTCCAAAAGTAAAATGAAGTCCTTGATATAAGTCACGTGTTTCTTTCACTGCCTCCAAGTCTATTAGTTGAGTGAGTGGCGCTATTTAATTGAACGCCTAGGTAGGCGCCGCAGGAGCTTCTAGTTACTAATACATGCAAGTAAGACTCCTCTTATATAAAATAAGACTGTTGAAGATGAAGATCTTAATATGTATGTATGTATGTATGGTTTATTGTACACCAATTATGAACTGGTACAACAGGTAAGGACTAATACCCAAATGGTATTTTATTCTGACCTACCTTAGGGACAGGGCATGTAGGCGCACTAAATATAATCGAAAAAAGACGAATATATATTTATGTAAAACAATATAGAAATAAAATACATAGTTCTACATTCAGTTCTTCATACATAATAATTTTAGTTCTTAATTTTATCGACGAAGATAACACGGTTCGCATTCCCACTTCCCACCCACCCAACTGGATGGCGGGAACACGTGGAAAGTTGCACTCGAAGCGATGGAGCAATCCTCATACGACAATGAATGCATTATTGGTGCGAGAGTGCGTCGCTGCGTAGGCTCAAAGGCTGTTTGTCTAACTGTCCGCGGCCGGTTCCACGAGCACATAACGAGACCACAGTTAGTCGACAAATATCGCCACTAATGCTGCCTCGTCGATCCGTGTTAATTTCTTGAGCACAGTTGCATCGACTCGATATCAGAGCGGCTGTTTGCTCTGCGACGGCTCGATCCGACACGAGGCGAGGAGAAAGAATGCCGAATTGTTTGTCCGCTGTAAGAAGTCGCCGAGTGTGCTCAAACAGAAGACCGCGTCGTCGTCGCCAAATGTCTTGTGCGGTCCCACCCACCACCCACCTCACCTCGCGCAGCGCCCAGCGCGCGTGTGGCTCGCTTGTTTGACTTTGCTGTAAACACGTTGATCTCGGATTTGTCTATCGATCGAGCATCCGGTCATTACAGATTGGATAATCAAATAATTTAGAGGGATTCTCTGTTGGATCGACCGAACATTTTACGCTTTACTTCAGCTATCTCATTGTTTTTCCTATATAATACAATTTGTAGAGCTCCTGATACATTCCTCCTCATCTCTGACCTCATCGAGAACCGTCTGCAATGTAGAGCAATAGATGCGTCAGTCACGCGCATCCTCCACCTCGTCGCCGTCGTCGCCGCCGACAAACATACCTAGACATTGCCGTGGGAATCCCGCACATGCCCTCACATACCAACTACTTCCTTTCCACGGACGTCTCCGTGACCGTGAACAGGACGCTCTGTTCGAAACGTCGGAACAATTCGATGAATTCGCCGAGCGAAGACCTGGAAGTTTTAAAAATGTTGGTTAACTACTCCCCTTCTTTATTGCAGAAGCTCCCTACGAATATACAATTATGAAGATAAAGATGTTCAACATGTTTGATTCAACGGTGAACACTTATTGCGTTTCTTCTAGTCCATTGGAATCAATTGAGTTTAAATTTAAGGAAGCCTACATATGTTGTTTTTGAGAATTGGTACACTTTTCTTGTATTATCTTGTAGAAAACAAAATTTCGAAGGACTATTTGTTTTTTTTTTATTTTTGATAGATTTATCATTAGAAATTTCGGAATTTAATAAAAGCTGTTTGCGCGACTTTTCGGTATATAGTCATGAGTCCGTATAAGGCCGTTCAGTCGAACGCTTTCGAAAAATTAAAAATCGGGCACGCTCATTGTAGGATTTCGTAGTCTGATGAAACCGTACTTTCATTCCACCGTATTTTGATGACGCCGTAGATTTGATTTGACCGTAGTTTGACCGCTTCACCATTAATGCTTGCCGTGATTCGGTCGGATTTCACGTAAAACTTCAGATTCACCAAGGTTTTACAGTCTATTTATTTATATACTTTGTAAATAAAGAACATAGCGTCCCTGTGCTTGTCGTCCCCGAGGTACTTTCAATGTTTTACGATGATTACGTAAAGCGCATGATCTGTGTTTTTTTTTTAATAATTTCGCTTCTAACGCGAGGTTGCTTTCTTAGTAAATATATTCAGCACCTACTAATAGCTACATAGAGTCCCCACCGAATGTCACCTGCCGGTATGAAGCCACAGATTCACATGAGTTCATTCATACTATGAAGCGTATAGGTCATATAGGTAGACGCTCCGGGCGATGAAGTCTCATGCCCCGCCGCACTGTGAGACTTAATTCCACTATTCTGGAAAAAAACAACGGATTTTAATGCATTGATTCTAAAAAAACAATGCATTGATTCGCAAATAGGAAAACGTAATAATGTTAATCTGTACAGACACTGATAGTTGAAAGTTTACATGAAAATTTTCAGTAAATTCGCAGCACCCGTAACCGGCGTGTATGTATGAAGCGATTCATGACGTTTGATGAAGCAAAGGATGTATATATGGAACGTCTCAAATGGCGCTCAATTTTCCTTGCATCTCCCTCTGGGGAGGGGCACGATAGTTCCTATATATGTGTTTAAAAAAATTAATTAATCACGCTAAGATTTAGGGTTTTAAGCAGTAACCGCGAAAGCGAAGAAAGTCGGAGCGCGCTAGGGCATTTAGTGCGGGAATTCCACCAACTATGTCAAATTTGTATCATTTCCATACGAATCAAGAGTAATACGAATACGATTTAACATGCAATTTAGATGTTTTTATTAAAATTACTTTCCGAAGGGTTTTTTTTATAAAAGAAATAATTTTTTTGCGTTATTACGTTTTATTGTATGGCGGAACTCCATAGTGCACCGCCGCCGATCCGGAGGCCGGTGCCAACTCCTCAATTTCGCAACAACCCGAATTGCCCCGCGCCTCAGCGAGAGGATATTGCTGTTTGGTCTACCTAGATAATATCAGCTTCATTGTCGTCGGATTTGCCTGTTGTCGCTAGTGTTGTGGCTTATTTATTGTATTACTTAGATTTTTTTTGGAACAAATAACTTGTGACCGTAGGTTGTGACACGGGAGCATAGTCTATGATGGTTCGGGCACCTGAAGATATGTGCCAATGATAGAGTGCCATGCGATGAAAACAATGAAACGAATGTGAATGGAAGGGAAGAGTCAAATGGAGCCGTCTTAGGCGAAAGTACGGGAACGAAATAGGAAATCTTTCACACAAGTCCGGAGCACCCGTAATCGGCGGGCATGTATGAAGCGATGGCATGGTATGGTAGATTAAGCAAATATAACAAGCGTAATATATGTTGTAGAATGGCGTTCGATTGTCTCTGCCACCGAGTGCCACTCCCTCCGTGAAAGAAGCTCAAAAGCCTGTTTTATGTCTGCATTTTTATGTTTCGGCATCCATTTGGGTTTCAGTGCGGTAGTACCGATCAGGGCAGGTATACCCTACCACCTAGTTATGTAATGGAAAGGGTTTACTCCAAGTGTTTTCCTTCACCGGAGGGGTACAAAAAACGACAGGCTTTGAAAAGTACGCACATTGAATCTAATACCTTGAATTTCAAGTTATCACAATCGATAAAAGGACAAATAAAATAAATGAAATCGCTCATCATTACCATTATATTATATATTATAGCAGGCCCACACAAAAGGTTGCTCCAGCTCCACTTCTTTCGATAAAGCATATAATTCAGGATTATTGTTAATTGTGTGCAGGCGAGCGCGGTAATCCATTATAGCTCTACCCTCTATTTGCTCGAGCGCTTGAGTCAAAATATTTGTCTCCATTCCATAGAAAAGTGCCTCGCGAGTGGAGCGCCATGAAAGGAACTAATCTTTGTATTTGATTAAACAGCGGGCGTCTTGTACAAATATGTCATTTCTATATTATCTTTTATATCTTTAATATCTCGGTTTTTTATTTTGTGGGATTGAAAAGGCCCAAATGTGTACCGTTTGGTCCCGTTCAGTCAGAGTGAGTTATGGAAAGCAAGGACTTGATTTATGCGAAGGTGTACACGGAGAAATAGATACCATACAATGTGCTCGTCCATGAACGAAGAAAAGAAAGTGATTTTGGAAAAATGTATGAATATTGTTTAGAAGTTTAAACTCATTCTCCACGCGTGTTTTTTAGTTTTAAAAAAATATAATGGTAGCTGCTATAATTTTAATTTGTTTGAAGTCGATTTTCTCAAAAACGATTTTGCTTATACATCGTTAACTTATTTTTAGATAAGTTACTGTATTCGGTTCTTCAAAAAACTCTTAAATAAAGCTAGATTCCATACAAACTGGGAAATGTATGTGAAAATCTTCGTACAAAATTGATCACGAGTTTTCGTACAAAGGGAGAAAATTCATGGGGTTTGCCCTACCGTTTATTTATTTCAAACTGTTAATTTAATTATGAAGAGCGCCTTTATGTTGGTCTAGGAGTAAGTGAAAAACAATACGTGATTTATACGCTGTTCGTGTTCCTTATTTTTTCGGCATCAAGCATAATATTATGTTGTGTTATCACATAATATTATGTTGATGACGACCAGTTGTTGCTCTGGCAACTAGGAGCCGTTGCGTTTAGAAATAGCAACACTTTAAAAAATTCTATCTCAACAGCTGTTAGTTGGATCCGAAAGGGTCCAAAAGTAAAATGAAGACCTTAATACATAGATAATCGTCTGGCAGGCTCGCTGGCATGCTGAATTTCAATTTTTTTTTCGGTATTTTAAACTTTTACCATTGTCGAAAAGTGTTTTTCTTTCGGACACTTTTCGGATCCAACGAACAACAACCAGTCCATGTCTTTGTCGGCAGCTATAAAGGTGTCCTTTGTCGTCGCGTTCACGCGAAACGTTTCTCTAGGAATATAAATCACAAGTTATTGTAATTATGATGGATCGGTGTTAGCGCAACTCCTACTAAATTTAAGGGTGTGTGTAAACGTTGGCAGCTGATGTTCCGCGGGTGGGCGAAGTTATCATATATTGTTTAGAGATTCATGTAAGACTAGCTTTTGCCCACGGCTCCGCCGACTGTTAATCGCCCCGCCCGAAATCTAGCTTTATTTAAGAGTTTTTTGAAGAGCCGATTACAGTAACTTATCTAGAAATAAGTTAACGATGTATAAGCAAAATCGATAATAAATAAATAATAATTTATTTATTTACTCCGTCCCCTTCCTCTTACCCAATCTCCTACCCCCTTCCCCTACTCCTACCTGCGGTAAGAATCATGCCTCCCGGCCACCCTCCATCCACTATCCCAACCCGACCCAAAGAAGAACCCTTGGCGCATTGAACTCTTTTTTCAGTATTTTTGTGTCCCGGGAACCGCCCGCGGTATATTACCTTTCGCCGGCTTAGGGGATGAATAAAAAAAAAAAACTTTTTTTTGTGCTCACTTACGTTACAAAAGGACCTGCTGTGCAAAATATTATGATTCCAGCTAGAACCAGAAGTTTAAGCTATATAAGTTTCTGTCAGTTAGTCAATGACGCAGTAGCAGTTGTCCCACCCACCACACATATACACACATGCATCACATACACACTGAGGGTACCATGGGTTCAAATCATGTGGGGCAAGTTCACCAATTTCTATACATATGTGCGTTTACATTTCATTGTAGGTAATAAGAACTGCTACAACACACCTAAGAAAACTATATATTATATTAGATCTTTAGGTTTTTTCGAACTGTGATAACTTTGAATTAGGATATGTCGAACTTACTTGGAATTTCAATTTCAAATAGATTTTATTTTTAAAAGCAAATTTATGTGTTTATCTAAAGCAATTTATTCGTTTATTTCTTAGTAATTATTTTTTTTAGGATATGGCCATATTTATCATTATATTTTCAAAGAAAATTTATGTAATTTTCGAATACGAGTTTCAACAAGAGAGTTGAAAACAATTCATCTCAAATGAGACACAATATCAATGACTATAAGGGGCTAACATTTTGCATATGAACGAACAAAGCAACGTTGATTCAATATCATTCGTTCTGGACATTTTAACTTTGAAACGAACCCACAAGAAGACCAGGGAGAGGACTACATACATACATACTTATCCCTCACGCTGAATCCCGTCAATCGGGGTAAGCAAAGAAATCGGTGATGTGCTGCAAGAAATCCAGTAAATTACAGCAAAACACCAACCACCACATTTCGCAAGGTATTCGGACAAGGTATTCGGACAAGGTATTGTCAAGCAGCATGTAAGGCACGAAGACCCCACCTACTGCACGACTTGGTAGAAGTACCGTGCCAAGGTGAGAGGTGGCGAGCCTGTCGCCCTTTAGCACGTCATCTTGTCCTTATCCCTTAGTCGCCTTTTACGACATGCGTGGGAAGAGATGCAGTGGGGTCATTCTTTGGTCATTCCGGCACTTGGCTCCACACGGCACAAAAAAAAGACAAAAAGGTCCAATAAGACCCTTTCAAAGTAATACCATTACTTATCATAAGAGAGTAGGGGGGAATTATTTGTTTTTGTTAATAATTCACAATGTTCTTTTAAAATCACAACAATAAGTAGAAAAATTTATGTTTAAAAAATGTTCGCCTGTCTGGCTGTTATCTTTGTTTGTTATGCGTATTTCACAATATTCAGTGTCGTCATGGAGGTGCACTTGTCAAATGTAATCACCATAGCACAACAAAAACTGGCCAAGTGTGACCTTCATGGACCGAGGTTCGCATTTGCCTCTAGACACGCTGGCCAAGCTGCGGGCCCAGCTAGATATAAAATACTGAAAGATCGCTTACGTAAATAAGACTCCTTTAATAAAACCGTCATGGCTTTACAGTGACCAGCGCACTCCTTAGCCGGCTGAAGCTCCAACATTCTGTCTCCTTTGACTTGCAGTAAAAATGCAAAGTTGCACTCGGGGTCAGGAAGACGAAACGATGCGCTACTGAAGTCTATCAAGACGAACCGTTCTGTGCTCTGGCCTAGTCGGGGCACAATCTTTGGACGTGGAATTACTACTCGCAACACTTGAGCCGGTGCTATGCGGTTTATTCTCCTGAAACGGGTAAGTAGTTTTCGAGATTTTGTTGAAGCACGTTTCCAATGAGTTTAATAATGCAAATATATTTTGGCTTAATGTTGCATTGCTATATGATCTCGAAATGCAGCAGCAAGATGGACTGTAGTGACTCAGCTCAACTATTTTCATGCCGGTAAGCCAAAGTAAATAAATAGTAGCTCCAAAAAATAGCGTAGAGCAACACAACCGAATTATTGTCATTTGTCTTAGGTAGTTGAAAAAGGCTTACACCATTTTGTCACATTCTGAAGGAAACACTTTTTAATAATAAAAAATATATATATAATAAAGTAGCAATTCCATGCGGGTGTCAAGCGTCAAGAGGACCACGTGGCTGGTCATGTGGTGGGTCATGTGACTTAGTCGAGCATCAAAGTTTAACTCGTCAAACTTTTTCGCTCGGAAGTAGTTGACACTGTATTTATAAACGAAAATTTACTATTTCGAATGTTGAAATTTCGAATAATTATAAATTAATTATTATCCATTTAATTTCAACAGATGACAGGAAAAAACCTCGGAAAGGACTTACTTACTTAAAAGTAATAAACTTATTTTCCCGCGTTTTCATTTTAATTTCAAATACCGCTTGCAGCTCACGCCTTTAACAAGCATTGACACTAGAAAATAACGCTAGTTCATTGCTGAGCGCAAGGAAACGTTGAATTATGTAGGTCACATCACGTGACCCCTCTTAACGCTCAACGCTTGACACCATCATGAAAATTCACCTTAAGTGTAGTAGAATGAACGTGACAGATATATTCTAAATCTCTCTAAATTTTGTATTTGGGCGATAAGATAGGTTGCAGATTTTTTTGCGTGCGGTTTTGTGAAGCGACCACCTAACCTCTTGTGTAGTGCGCGGTCCAAGGGTTACTTCGTGGGAACTTGTGTTTTACATAGCCGTAAATAACATACATAAACCTTGTGAAATACTAACCATACATAATAGTTCTGAGTGAGTAAAGTTTCTCTATGTGAGATTGCATCGAACATGTCTTTAGGTGTGGTGCTCCTTTTACCATTACTGTATATTTTCAAAGCATCTCGGTCGAAGACTGCAGCATTACCCTCGTATAGCTGTTGTAAGTCTGTTAAGCTTACTGCTCTTTGATTTGTCTGAAACATAACGGAATTTAAGAAATCATCACTCCACATTAATATATAGTTAGGTACTTAAGAGTGCATTGTAACTTTGTAACTTATAAGAGTATGGAGTTATTGGTTTATTGTTGTTTGAAAAATGTCTGTCGGTCCGTCCTCTTCGTTCGCTATATAGGGTGTGTACTACAACTGTCCTGTTAAATTTCCCTCCGGTTGTGTACACGGTTTATAGGCTCTGTAGACTACAGATATGCAAGAATTTTTGGTTTAAAAACAATATTGTCCCGCATACATTTTGATGATAAAATGCTTTAAAACTGTACATGTACATAACTAAAAAATGGCATAATCCTCGATGTGGTTTTCCCAATATTATTCAGTGTTGTTGTGAATGTTAATTTATAAAATTTTCATCACGAAAACACAACAAAAACTGATCAAGCATCACAGCGAGGGTCGCGTTTGTCTCTAAACACGCGGGCGGAACGCGAGCACAATAAATATAAAATATTATTAATTATTTAAATTATACATTTTAAAATTGTAACAATTTGAGTAAAAGTTGTGTGAACCTTGTAAACGAATGGTGGTTTGTGATGTTGCGTCATACTGTGGTCTGGTCGGGCTGTACGAACAACTTCATCAATACCGCTGCACGGCCAACACTCCATGTCCACTACTCGGAACAGAGGATTCTGTAGTAGACATGTCTCGTCATAGAGTTCTGAAAAGACAGGCCATATTGTTGGTCTCCGTGGTGATGACCCAGTACGAAGGCACTGCCCGGCTTGACGGCACCGCCTTGATGATTTTGATTCATGTTCTTCTTCAGAATATTTCATAATTCATGGTTTTCTTTCTTCTAAAGGCACCACATGATGATATTGAATTAATTCTCTCGAATGTTTCATAAAAAATTACGGGCTCGCTGCGCTCGCCCAATGATTTGTTTTTAGACCAGATTCGACCAACACACCCCAAACCAAGTGAATTCCTGGCTTAGGCCTTGTTCTAAAGGCACGGATTCTGATGATTTTGGCTTACATCTATATTTCATACAAATCAATAAAGTCATATTTTTAATTAGACGAAGTAAACTGACGGCTAATGTCACTTATCAGTTAATTATAGGAATCCATCCGTCAAATACATACATTACATACATGGAGTCCTAAAATGAGGCACCCAGCAAGTGTCAGTTTACTTCGTCGGAATAAAATACGACTTTACATTTAAATTTATTAATAATTTTAAATCGTAAGTATTTTGGCTTTTTACGAAAACCTAAAAACCTTGTAAAAGTCCCGGTTTGAGGTTTGGAAATTATGGTAAGCCTAATTATGAGCATAGTGATAGGTACTAAGTCTATGATATATGCGCCCAAGCGATTGATTTTCTCCTATTGTAGATCGTGCATTTGCTGTTTACCTGTTAATCCAGGGAATGCTGCTATAAACGGTATGGATATAGTTCGTAGTAACCGTAGGCCTGGATAGATATACTCTTGAAGGGCGCACACTGCGAATCTGTATACCGGTTTCACATTGTATATCACTATGATCGTCAAGAATAGGCACAAGAAGAGACCCTTCCATCTTCGTAGTTTATGTTGACGATTCGTAATCTCAGTTCGGTCCAACTCCGCAAGTGTTTCTAAGTATATTCTTTCGAACTGATCTTCATTTATTTCAGACTCACGAAGCAATTGTTTTACGGAATTTGAATAATTCATAAGTAGCTCGTCCTTTGATAACATTTTGTTTTGTTAGGTTCGGCGTTGCCATACCTAGATTTTGAAAATCCGTATTAGGTAATGAGTAAGTTTCCTGTCAGAGAAAATTATATAAATTTCAGTCTTATGTTATAGGATAAAGGGTCACAATGATATCTCTGATATAGTTATTGTTGTATCTTTAAAAATTGCAAAGTTATTAAACTTTTAGTTCACATTACTTTGAAAACTAAATGGCGCGAAAGGCGAGAGAAACGAGTAGCCATGAAACGTTGCGCTACCCATTTCGGTGACCGCCCGCGCCCGTACTCGTAAGTAATAGGTACCGTTATTGTGAAGGCTAAAATCCAAATGATGGAGAAAGGTTTTTATTGTGGTGACTCTAGTACCTAATCTGACAAGAGCAGATTATGAATTTTTGTGCAATAATCCGTCATACACTAGTGCCTAAATCAGAGGAGGAAATTTCTCGAAATAAGTACCTACCTACTACTGCCTAGGGCTGCCACCCCTCCGGGTATGACCCGGAGTCTCCGGGTTTGGATGGTGCATATCCGGACTACAGGTTTAACATCGAAATCTCCGGGCGAGGCGGGAGCCAGCCAAGGAAAAGCCTACTGCCTCACGTCAGTGACGGACGGCGGCGTTCGCGCCGAATCTATGGACCGATGAGCGAAACTGGATCAGTTGATTGGTGAAGTCGGAGTTAATTGTGAAGATTAATTATAAAATGACTTGCCAAGAATTTTTAATGTTTTTGAATAAAACCCGAACGGAAAAGTTACTAAAACAAGCACTTACAAATAAAAAATATACTTTTAAAAATCGCCTTGTACTAGCAGCGCTGTTTAAATTGTTTAATCACATCACATGTAAAATACCCTCCTCATTTAATTTCAATAAATAATACCTGCCTCAAAAAACATGTTTAATTGATTCGGGCGACAAAATACTACTCGAAAAAATTACAAATTATAAAAATTACGATATTAAAAAAATAAAATCGTCTTACTATAAAAAAGTTTTAAAAACTTTAAATGAAAATCTATTTTTTTATGAAAATAATTA
>WYDE02153984.1:0-11137 GCA_009867175.2 Adela reaumurella | reverse complement strand
CCAAGGTGAGAGGTGGCGAGCCTGTCGCCCTTTAGCACGACATCTTGTCCTTATCCCTTAGTCGCCTTTTACGACATATATGGGAAGAGATGCAGTGGAGTCATACTTTTAAGTACCGGCCCTACACGTTATTATTATATTTTTTAATTATTATTTTAGTTTTCAGATAATATGTTTAGACGTTTATTGTCCTGTGTTGTAGTTTAATATTACTAACAAGTTATAATTTAACTTGCCATTAAGTATTTTATTAAAAAATTGAGACTTTTGAATGTGTCGATTGAAAGATGTGCCCAGATGGCCAGGTGTCCTGGTGACGGTAGCGGAAGGGGGTCACCCAGCTTCACCGTGTCACTACAATTACCACACGCTAATATTTGTGTCACTCGGAGTTTGTTCAAACAATTATGCGTCGTGTCTATGGAGATTTCACATGTCTAAATGAAGGAATTTAATACGTCTGACATGTCAATGTTAATTACGTACTCTTTCAAATTGCTCTCCTAAATTAATTAATTCGTTAGTGGGTATTTGTTTTGTGAGTGGTACTGAGTCCTCAAATACAGGGTTCCGTGGTAAGATTTAATATAAAAAAATTACGTACATATGTAATTTAACTATATGGAGCTCAACTTTCGGTCGTTTTACCAAATGACTTAATATAGGTTTATAACATCTAAGCAGACATATCGACTTTAGGGCTCGCTTCACATAAAAAAAAATCTATGGCTATAAACAGCGCGGCCTTCGATCTCGATTATGGTTAATGAAGTAGCTTCCCTTTGTGACTTCTACAAGCTGTTCCACGGGGATTGTGCGAACTCGCTTCACGCCTTAATACCCGCTACTCCTTTCTACCATCGATCCACCCGTCGGAGGGATTGTCTCCATCCATTTGTTGTCGACGTGCCGAAATGCCGAACGAAACGGTTTCAGAATCTTTAATGATACAACGAGAACATTGACTTCCCAACATGGCTCAGGGACTGCAACGGTTTTTGGGTCTAGCTTTTATATGCTCAGAAGTCAGAAAGTACATTCTTGATTGAAAATACGACATGGGTGTCACTACGCAGCACCGGGCTTCCGTCTTTTTTTTATTATAGACTTTATATATTAGATTTTTAAACTATAAAAGTCGGTTGGAGTTTAGCTCCAGAAGTGCTTGTAGCATGGACGGATCAGAAGACAGCGCGTGATCGAGCACCGACGTAATGTTATTCATGGAGAAGTATTTGTTGACTACTCTTGAAGGCCCCAACGTCAGGGGAACAGAAGAAGATCTTCGCAGGGAGTTGATTCCACATCTTGGAAGTGTGTATTAGGAATGAGTTCTCGAACCGTTTGGTTCGACATTTCGGCACGTCGACGACAAATGGATGGAGACAACCTCTCCGACGGTTGGATCGATGGTAGAAAGGAGAAGCGGGAATTAAGGCGTGTAGCGAGTTCGCACAATCTCCATGGAACAGCTTGTAGAAGACACAAAGGGAAGCTAGTAGTTAGATAAGTAAAAGTCGAGATAGCGTGTTTTACAATTAGACCACTCAATTAAAATTCATTCATCATTAAATCTCATTCATCCGCATAAAATGGCACCACCACCGTATTGGAACGCGCCCTTACCAGAGCCATATCTGTCACTATTGCCCAGTTGAGATTGAGCGCCACCTCCGCGACGAACATTAGTATGAACTGCGAGTACGTGCAGGTGCCGGCCAGCATGAGAACTGCCAGCATGGCGGGCGCGGACACCAGGAGCCCCACGCCGCATATGATGGGGTGCGCGCGCGGGTAGCGCCCGATCAGCCTGTTGCTGAGCACCGAGCCGAGGGGAACGCCGATAATGCCGGCGGCCATTGTGATCACGCCGAACGTTAGCGATACCCTTGAAAGTGCATGCGCGTTAATCAAACTGAAAACTTCCTAAACCACCATATATTATAAATGCGGAAGTGTGTATGTTGTTTTGATCTTCTAACACGCAGAAACGGAGTAACGGAACGACGCGATTTTTTGTATAGACATGGTTTATGGGCCTGAGAATGCCATAGGTAACTTTGTTTTGCCTGCGACTTCGTCCACGTGAATTTTAGTGTGAGCGAAGCAGTGGGTAATACAAATATTATTATTGTTATAGTCATTTTTAAATATTAGCAGCTTTATGCTGATGCGTGTATTCTAAAATTCCGAGTGCACTTGAATTTTTAATATTTTTGAAATTGTTATTCATTTAATTTTATTTTTAGATTTAAGAGAAAATTAAATTCAGGCTCCCAATCAAAGAGACATCGCTCTAGAAACATCTTCACTTTGGTGCGGCCGCTCGCTGCAACCGACAGTCGGTGAGTACAGTGTTCCTAATCTTGTTCACAAAAATTGCCAAAAATTTCATAGAGTTACCCAATTTTGTAAAGGAAAAACATCATAAAAATCTGTACGCATCCGTATACAACACTGCGTCATCATCGCGCGTCCGTGTCACCTAAAAACATTTTCCTTAATTCAAAGTAGTTTTTTTAATTTGAATATGAAATATTGTTGGTTTATGTATATGTTAATTCCCAGTAAGCATATGAACAAACGCAAGCTGCCGTCTCTTTCCAGGCACAATAGCATAAATAATTTTGGTAGCGAAAATCATAATATATAAAATTTGGAGTGATCGAGCTCATGCAATGATCGAAGCCGACAAAGTTCATTGGAATATTCAATATAGCTTCTTGTAGACATCTGAAAATAATAACAGTGTTAGCATTTTGTAACAACATGTGGCTGGTTTCTGAATTTTCTGCTTCAGCGGAAACGTTTGAATGGTAATGGGGAATAAATATCTAATGAAGTAAAATTCATCCGAGCAGGGTCAGTTAATGGATGGGTGACCACTTGACAGTTGATGCTGACTGCATAAAGTCCCTTCCGCTCCTCACTAGGTGGTAGGGTTTTACCCGCTTAGATTGGTACCACCACACTGAATGAGGGTCGGTCAAAGAGGCTACGACAAAATAATTTGTTTTTGGTTCTGTTCGTTGTGTAGCCGGATCGTTCAGGGCGAAGCAACAATACGACACGTACCTAAATCACCAAGTATTAGGCAAACATTACAGGTGGTTTAAGTCAGTTACCAAACTATAATTCCCCATAAACACTCAAATTCTCCATCAAAGCGCTCAGAAACCTCACCAGCACTATATCCGCGATGATGGACCAGGAGAGGTTGAGCGCCACCTCGCCCACAAACATGAGCAGGTAGCAGAGGCTGACGTGTGCGTCCGCCACCAGCAGCGCCAGGTATATGAAGGGAGCGGACGCCAGCAGTCCGAACCCGCATATGAGCGGGTCCGTCGCCTGGTAGTGGAAGCGCAGGCGCTGCGCCATGAACGACCCGAGCGGGACCCCGGTCGCTCCGGCGAACATCGCAACGATCCCGAATTTGAATGAGACGCTTGAAGAAAGGTGTGATTTTAAATGAGGGGTCATTGCATGTGCAACCAAGTTTAAATCAATGGTGCATGTAAAATGGGCTTTAATTATGGAATATTCTGGAAACTTATGGAACATTTATAGACCATTCTGGAAACATGGAAAACCCTGGAAAATTATGGATACATTCATGAAAATAATGGAACATTCTGGAAACTCAGGCAACCTTCTGGAAACTTAAGGAACATTCTGGGAACTTATGAAACATTCAGGAAGCTTCAAACATTCTTGAAACTTATGGAAAAATTCTGCAAACTTAGGGAACATTCTGGAATCTATGGAAAATTCTGGAAACGTATGGAACTATTTGAGGACATAGGATTAGTCTGGAAACTAATGGAACATGATGGAAATGTATTGAACATTCTGAAAACTTATGGAAAATGCTGGATACTTATCAAATAATTTGGACCTTTATGGAACATTCTGGAAACTTTTGGATCATTCTGGAAACTTATTGAACATTTTGGACTTATGGAACATTGTGGAAACATTATAGAAAACAATATACTGCTACGTTTTGGATGCTTTTGGAATATTCTGGAACGTTATGAGATAGAATATTTTGCAAATTGTGGGGCATTCTGGGAGGTTCTACAAAATGATCAAAATTTTAGAACATCTCAAAATTTTTGTTTTGGACATTCGGTTGCTTTTCTTCAACTCAAATATGTACATAACAGGTCACCTTTGAATTAACGATCATTAAAGTTAAAAAATTAAGTAAACCATATTCATTCAAATTCATAAAAAATCATTATGAAACATACCCATGACAATGAAATCAAGCCATTGAAATCTAAGGTCTACTGCTTCTCGGTTAAAGTGTGAGCCTATCGCACATAACTCCGGTGACACTCACTTGGACTTGGTGACATCCTGCATTCCCGGCTGCAGCTTAAGACCCTGGTAGATGAACTCGGGGCCCCACCACGCGAGCGCACCCGTCACGAACGCAACGCACGTGAACGCAAACGTCGACAGCATAAACGATGGGCTGCAACATGGACGGTTCTAGATAATTCACCGTTTTTACTGAGAACAGTACTTTTGAGAAGCTGTAGAACTTTAATGAAGACTCTTCATTAAAGAACTTGCCTTCAAGAACTTGTCTTCAAGAACTTGACGATGCTCTTCATTAAAGAGCATCCACAAGTTCTTGGAGGCAAAGACGACAGCTAGTCTCAGATTTTCCCCAAGGATGAGTGATATAGTCCCAATGAAGACCTGATCACGGAGCTGTTCTCGTCAATCCCCCCACCCAGATTTAAATGTAGGTAGAAGTGACTCACTTCCTCACTAGAGACTTGATATCGTCCTTGTAGGACGTGGCTTCCATCTGGCACTCCTCCGCCTGTCCCCGCTTCGGCTCCACCATCACCCAGGCGATGAGAGCGACCGCGATGACGCCCAGGATCGGCGTGACGCGCAGCGACCAGCGCCAGTCGCCCGCCGCCGCTGCCGACTCTGCGCCAACGATGTAGCCAAGACCACTGCAATACGAGTGTATTGTGTAATTATTCCTTGGTCCTGGTCATCTCTCTCCCTGAAATATGGTTGAGAGGGGCGATGGCTGAACCTGGCGTGATAATTGTGGACTGACGGCAGGTCTCGCAACTTAGACATGGTGCGGAGTTGCACCGCAAGGAAATTGGATTCGCTTGTGTTATCGTCTGTACCACGGACAGCATTACAAGAAGCTGCACGACGCAAAGCCTGGAGGCTTCTTCATTATACCATCGCTTCACGTACAACAAGTTGGGGATGTCGCCCGATGTCGATTCCTGTGAATATTATAATTACAGTCCAGGATCGCCAATCATATGGAATTCAGATTCGTGCACAAATTGCACATATATTGCGTCAAGCCTGGTGTCCTTCGAACACAATGTGAAGGTACAACTAGCGGACGCCACGGTTCTCGCAGCCCTCGTTAATATCTAAACACCCGTGGTTGTCGTCAGGCTACGCCTATACCGTAATCTTGCGGGCCACGTTCCATAAAAAAAAAAGATGTTCACCTGCCGACAGGAATCGCAAAGTAGAACAGCGCCAACATCTTGGACCTCACATTGCCCACGAACAGATCACTGATGATCGTGGGAGCGATGGTGGAGTAGGACGCCTCGCCGATGCCCACCAGGCCGCGGAACAGCATGAACACGTGGAAGTTCTGCAAATCATGAGGAAAACTTAGATATTGTTTTAATAAGGTGTTGAACTCAGCTTTTTGTCACTTCACTTTAACTGAAGGTCATTGCAAAAGAAAACAATGTAACCCTACACTGGACAAGGAGACGGAGACACAGCTGATCTCACGTGAATTATGCTGCGGATGAACTCGCCAAGGGATTCAGCAGCGTCAAAGTCCTGAACCCTTAATACAACTACCATACAGCCAACAGAGAATCTGGATATACAAACAGAAGCACACATGTAGCAATGCTTTCAAAGAAATGAATCACCCGAACACACCATCCTCGCGGACATAGCCCTCGCATCCTGTTCTCATCAGCTTGTCATGGCAAATCATTCGATTCCGATGGCGTACACGGATTGCAGTGGAACGGACGGCAGTAGCCGCACAGAAGATGCGCAAATACATCAGTCCAATCCCACAAAAAACGATCCAGCGAGGCATTATGGATCCCACCTTTACAGCACACCGGCTCCGGAAGGTTTCCCCATCTCACTATCATCGAGATATTGGCCAGATACGTCAGAAACGACGATTTTTTCCCCCGTTGTCCTCAATAAACCTCACATAACTCTCCAAGTTATGACTACTGACTGATAGTCGCCGACTTCCGTCCTGACAACAACAAATTGCTTGGTAGAGAGTGACCCGACTGACCTGCATGAAGGAGCCCACGAAGGTCATGAGGCTCCAGAGGCCTACGCCCGCCAGCATTATGTAGCGGCGCGAGTGCCGGTCGCCGAGGTAGCCGAATATCGGCGCGAACACCATGTACGAGAGCACAAACACCGTCTGCAGCAGGCCCAGCTTGTCGTCGGAGATGTGGAACGTGTCTCGAACATCGCCGAGGTTGCCTGCAACAAGCACACACATATTTGTTATTAAATGGTAAATAGTGTGGATTAGGATCTGTGACTATACACATATTTTTTACATGAATAATAATGTTAATTCCTCATATTTCTTTGGCCAGAGACAAATCAGTGCTTCAGCATGTCTTAATAATATTATGTATTTTATTTTAGTTCCGTAGTATTTAGTTCCTTAAATATTTTTTTTAATTCCGTTTATTACTTAGGATTAAGAATAATGGATGCATAGTGTATTCGTTTTTTTTCGCTTTTGTATATAATCATTACTGTACCTATATATTTTTTGTATACTTAATTATGTATCTTAGCAGTCTTAATCAAAATATGCTTAATTCAATTCAATTCAATTTCTTTATTATCTGTAGGTACAGAGTACACTAGAATCGTCAATACATACAATATATATACAATATATATACAATAGTATTGTTTATATGGCTTATATATAAGGCTAGGCAAAATATCAGAGGTGACGTGCAATGCACCAAACCAATCTGCGCCTAGGTCCTTTTCAATGAATTGTTCGAATATTCTGTATTAGGATAATTTGTTTGACATAAATGAATATTCTATTCTATTCTATTCTAATAACGATTTGGGAACATTTGAAAAAAATGCAACAATAAAATGGCCCACTTCTTCAGGGCAAGCTTTTCATTTGAATTTTTTTTTTCAAATTAAAAGAGAATACCTTAAATGCGATTTAGTTTTAGTGTCATTGGATAGACCTCAACCAACGTTTACCTCAATAAACGATCCATCCTTTGCAACCATTTTATTCGCTCCAATGCTGGGTACAGGCCTCTCTCATTTACATGCTATGATATGATTTTAGCCATACACTTCCACGGTGACCAACCGACTTAGAAGTGGGTTTCCTCGAGATGTTTTCCTTCACCGGAGTGTCAGTAACCATTTTAGCACAAATTCTAAATTTATAAATATTGTGCTCCCAGAGTGGGGATCGAACCTCCCAGAGTGGGGATCGAACCCGCGCCTCCTGCTTGAGAGGCGTGCTCTTGCCCGCACGGCTAATCGGACTTGATTCGACGACAAACGTTTCATAAATATATAGATTTAAAAATGCCATTCATAAAATCGAAAGTCAATTTTTTGGAGTTATCAACCATTGGAAGTTGAACAATTTGAACTGATTTCACAGTCGAAATGAACAGAAAATGTAATAAGAAACAGTGAGAACTTATAAGGCATTTCCTGGCGGGTTTCATGGTGAATCCGAAAAGCCTGCAGCCCTAATAAATGTTCGGAAGCCCGTGCCCCATGAGCTCCGCATACTGTGAAACGATTTTGAATATCAGTGGACAATTGTAATTTTTGTTTAATTTTGAAAATTTTCTTTCTCCGTTGCATTTGTCAAATAACACTTTTATTCTGTGGTATTTTTCTCGTAAATGTATATTCTACGTCAAAGTATGTTAAATTGTATGAAAAAAGTACCGAGATATTTGACAAAGTGTGTTTACGTCGTGTGTAACATTTTTTGTATTTAAATAACACCATTAATGGCTCATTTTCGCATAAAACTTTTATATTTGTAATCTAAATGCACGACACTTTAAGACTATAGCAAAACCGAAACTCCGTTTTACCCTGTTTTCATAAAAAAAATATTTAAATTTATAAAATAATATTTTTCAAGCAAAACAATGGCAAAACGGGGGTTTGCCGCCTCTGCGTGCGTTAGTCTAGCGGCGCCTAAGTCGCGCTTTCCTTAAAAAATAAACAGCCAAACATGCATTGGAATTTTTTAAAATACTTTTAACGCGGACGGAGTCGCGGGCAAAAGCCAGCAGTAAAATTAAATATAAATACCAAACAGTCACAAAATTAATTACATGGTCCATATTAATTTGCAAACGTGATATTAAAGTATTTTGATGGATTTAGCGCGCAAAAGGACAAAAAGATCCCCAAGCAAATTGTGTATTACTCCCCATCATATTTGACGTACAATAAATCATATGTTGTGTCCCCTTGGCTTCATTGTTTCGGTGTTATACCGCTTATAGGATCGACGCCGTGAGGGATCATGTCATGGCGTGGTGGCGATGCCAGTAACATTTTTAGATTTCTGTTAAGGGGCCGTATTAGGTAAAATTACGCTGTTTCTTTTTCCCTATAAAAACGTATTGGGGCTAACGTGAACGAATCAAGGCTTTGGAAAAAACATATTTTATAGGTTGAATATATATCTGAATCTATCACTTTTTAATTTTTTCATTATATTAGTAGTTTTGGAATAACATAATAAAAATCGAATTTTCGCCCACTTTACAATTTTCTGAGAACAGTGATTGCGTTGCATCTTATTTCAACCCGCTACAGCGTGGCTTAGAAAGAGGCGTGCGGAATGATGAATCGTGGGTTCATTTCCGTAAATGTTCCGTACGTTGTACCATAGTACTCTTGTTGTTTTTAGGAGCCTTAAAAATTATAGCACTCTGTGGTTGTACGGAGCCTTAAAAATTACGGCTTTATTTTATAGCGAAGGAAAAAAAAAATTGTTTGATGATACTATTAACCAAAAAAGAAAGACAAGAATTATAAATTACTTCAGTAATATTTTTGTCTTAGTATTTTAATAGAATGACTTATGGCGTGAATTTGTGTAATTACTTTTCAACACAGATTGGATAATTCCAAATTCGTAAATCTAACAAAATGGGCACCTCGGTTCATGTCTTATTTATATTTGAATGTTAGATAACGCGACTTCACCTATTTAGATTTACGATAAAGGAGAACCAAAGGCGAAAAAAACATTTGGCACTCCTTTATCGGAAAACTAAATGTGTAAGGCAGCGCTTTTATTAAATCTCAATATAAATAAGCTTAGGGCAGTGGTGCCCATTGTGTTAGACTTTCGAAAATAAATCGGTGCGTACATACGTTATTGTCATTGCCATGGGATAGGATCCTCTTAATTAAGACGTTCCAAAAGGGCTTTTTGCTTGGGCTGAATCTATAATAAATAATCCATAAATAAGTATGTATATTTTTAACCTCGTTTTTACCACTTACAAGACCTGGGAGTACGTACACATGCATATATTACCTATACAAATAACAGAGCAAATAGTTTGTTGCGAGGCGCCTAAGGCGCCCGTCTTATCGTGCGATAAATCACTCTTCCCGACCGCCCCTGGCCCCGCCCCTTATCCATGCACCGCCTCCACGGGTGCCGCGGAGAGAAAACAAAAGCCGCGAGCTTTACAGAGTATTTCAGGTTCTCTCAGGTCTTTTAATTTTTTTTTATGGAAACGGAGACGGATGACTACATCACCTAATGCACCAGTTCTTCTGGTACCACTGATGTCAGATAAACACCTCGGTAAGTTATGTAGGTGGTGCCATATCAGCGCTTTCCTCAATTCCAGACCGTCATACTGAACTGGACGGAAAACACGAACTATGTTTCAAAGCCGCTTCGACCGACCTTCATTCAGGTAGGTCAGTCACTGATGAGCCTAAACTCTGATATTAGTGGGGAAAATTAGACTTTCTAGAACTAACAAATATTAAAGGAGGCCATTGCTATGAAAAAAATTACGTTTCGTCACAAAAACCTGCAAAATGGCGATATCATATCACTTCGCAACCGCTTTGTAAACTTTTAAAACCGCTTCACATAACATCCTATACAGCGGATGTATACGATTGTGGTTTAGGCTTTCCGTCCGTTTCTTCATTAAGCTAGGTTCACATGGTGCGTGGCAAAAACGTTTATAGGTGCGTGATTTGCAAGACCGCGAACAAACCACCGACCGCACCTCGACACCGGGGCCATTCCCACAGTGCGTGATTTTGTTTGACTTGCGTCAAAAAAAAACGCGCGTTGATGTTACCCACTCGCAACAAGCTCCTCTCACTCGACGTGTCATGTCGAGTGAGAGGTGCGAACGGGAAGCACATAGATTTTACACAGAGTTCACTATCAGCGTCACTGTCATTTCTCACTCGACTTGACGACTTTCGTTAGGTCTTTAGACCCGCCGTTTTAATACCGGCATAACGAACATCGTCTTGGCGAGTACGAAATGACAGTGGCACAGTAGTCTGTTCAAAATCAATGTGTTTCCCGCTCGTAAATCGACCTGTACGCGTCGAGTTAGAGGGCCCCGGTAAGGTACCAGATCCAGAATCCACGAGTCCGAGGAGGCACCGCTATAAACGCGTGTAGTGTGACTTCTCGGTGCGTCGTCGCGTCGATGCGCGCACGTTTCACGCACCGTTGGAAGGAGCCTTTAGTTCCCATAGTGAGAAAATTTTATTCTTGTGAATAAAAACGGCAAATAATTATTTAGACGAATGTTAAAATATGATCAAGCTGCGTAAGCTGCACACATTACACCCAGTAGTGAGTGACGCCATGGGCCGTTTTAATCACGCGAAATTACGCGTTATTTTATAAAATTTTATAAATTTAATCATAGATACATACATATCACTCACGCTAAATTCCGAGAATTGGGGTAAGCAGAGCAATGGGTGTTATGCTGCAAGAACTCCGGTTCATTACAGCACAACACCGACCACCACATTTCGCAAGGTATTCGGACAAGAT